>JAFVLL020022472.1:0-25649 GCA_021397915.2 Tor tambroides
ATATTTATTGTTGAAAAGTCTGATTCATTCTGGGAAATTCAGGTTTCATAATGGCAATTCATTTAAATGTACAGGTTCACATAAATCACAAATTCGAGTCCTTGTACTGTGTAGTATGTTTTTGACTGCGTTATGTAAATGATGGTGTTTTGCTGTATTTAATGTAATTTACTGTTTAAATTTGATCCTATCACACTAATTGAGATTGTTTGTTCATGCAGAATCCGTCATTGTTCCCTTATCAAGTCGGTCTCTTGACATTACGTATGGGAGAAACCCTTTTCCTCCAGAATGCTGAAGCCTGATTGAATCACTCTGTTGCTCTGCAATAGCTAATGGCATTTGAGTATTCACCTGATTGGTGGGCTCATTCGCTATATAGGTGATATTGGGTGCCAATTTACCTCAGAATCTTTCTCCTTCACCTGGAGCATGTTTCACTTTTGACCTGTGTGACGAGAGTGGATGATACGGAAAGCAATCCCCTCCTGCGTTATGGCGGAAGAAGAAAAAAACTAGAAGATGTCTCTTCGTTGATGCCGCATGTGTGGCGGGCCCATCAATTTTCTGGGTTGCCCATGCTGAGACAGCACTGGAAGGATCAGATTGCTAAGCCTGTGAGGACCTGGAATGAAGATCCTTCGTGTGAGACTTGCCATTGTGCACAACAGCAGCCCGTTGGCTTCTGCATCTCCCCCACCTGCCATCATTGAGCCGTGGGCAGAGATATCACAGATGGCCTCCCCAGGAGGCTCTGCTGATAAACTGACGTCGGCCCAATGCCCACATCACCTTTGTATGCCAGAGCCTTCACTCTCCTACACCAAAGACAGTTTCCGCTGTCACTTCTAAAGCGCAGGACCTCGTTCGACTTTGCAAAAGACGATACAATGTCTACGAGCTCCTCTGACCCGGGTGCCCAGTCAGAGGCCAATACAGAAGAGTCTAGCTCCACCCGCGCCTCTTTGGATGCAGAGCTCATAAGCATTCTCATGGAGGCTGTGGTGGATATTGGACTGGACTGGGCAGTCCCTGAGCAGCCTACAAAGCATTGGATGGATGGGTCGTTCCTCGGTGCGAGCTGCCAAATGGACGCCTCACAGAGACCCACCCTTTTCTTTCCTGTGCTTCACGAGGAGCTCACACGGTCATGGCACTCCCCTTACTCAGCCTGAGCCCATGTACAGGGAATCCAACTGCTGATGATGGTGTAGGGGGTGGAGAAACGGGGCTACACACAACTGCCTCCTGTAAATGATGCCATCGCGGCACACCAGTGTCTGTCCCATGGTTGGAAAACCGCTTCACTGTCTTCTAAGCCATGTCGAGCTACAGCTCACATCGCGGAGAAGGCGTACATCTCAGCGGGACATGCAGCATCTGCCCTCCATACAATGGCAGTCCTGTAGGTCTTCCAGACTCAACTGCTGAAGTCCCTGGATGAGGAGGGCCCAGACCTGGAGTCGTTTCATAAGCTGTGCTAAATGTTGGGACACACCAAGCAGACGGTCGGCCTTCGGCCAACGTCGGGCCATTGGTGAGCATCTTTCGGGCTAGTTTGTTTCGTGTGTTCCAGGCATCGGCTCTTGTCGGGCTCACATCGGCTTCACATCTGAGCCAATTTTTATAAGAATTTGACAAATTTTGAAGGAGGAGTAGCGAAAAAATCAAATACATTACTTTTCAAAATGGCCACTACTGTAATGGATGGAGTCTAAATATAAGCTATTGAATGTGATCAGCATTAGGAGAGTAATCAGGTGTACTAAGTTTCATTTTTCTAGAATAAGGGGTTCAAGAGTTATCATTTCAGTGTTGAATTTTTGAATTGCTGGTGGCGCTATAGAGTTGGTCCTACAGGCCCCAAAGTTTGTCAGATCACTAATCATGGCCATCACTACAAGTGTGCCAAATTTCATAATTTTCCTATGTTCCCTTCATAGAGCTGCCATTGACTCCCATTCGGGAAGAAGAAGATTCATCAGTACAGATACAATAGGAGCTACAGCCCCTTCAGGGCTCTGCCACTAATGAGCAAGTAAATGAAGGTGGCACAGGCAGGAGGCTGTTCTAATGTTACGTGATTTTGCCCAAGCATTCCAATATGGGAATATTTTCATAACAACATGAGCTGCATAAAATGAACAAAGTTATCAACATAACTGATATTCAAAATGATAAGCATGCGCTGCTTTGTTTACATTTCATATATCTGCGTTTAACTCGTATATCCTTATTTCGGGTTTCTCCTTTTGAATGACGAATATATACTATGGATAGCTGCTGATATAGACAGTTAATTCCTGTCACACAGGCACAGAACACGTGTTAGTTTGCAGTTGGCTGTAGTCTGAGTGGTGTATTCAAGTGCAGGTTTTAGCTCCAGATGCCGCCGACGCAAGGCGACAACACCATTGGCTTTGGTTGCCGCTAGTTCTCTGAAGTCGGCTTGGTGTGTTCCGGCCTTAAGAAGTTTGCCCATGGAGTGGGCCATGGTATGGATAGCCTTGTCCCCCTAGGGCGAGGTCCAGATCATCATCAGTGCAGTGGCAGCTAGATACGCGGGTTGCATATAATGGTTATGTTATATCTTATAATTAGAAAGATGTATGCTCCCCCTTCAGCGTAGCTACTTTTTGTTTGTAGCTGTTAGTATAGCTCAATACTTTTTCAAATCAGTAACTTACTGTAGTTTAACCTTTTCAAATTATGATTAACTTGTAGCTTGGCAAGAGACAGTTTCAAAGCAGTTACCCAATACTGCTCCTGTACAAAATAAAGTGTTTATTTACACAACACCATTGGAGAGGGCTACAGTTGCTGGATCATGTAGAAGAATGATGTGGAATACTGCTTTCATTGCAGGTTCATCAAAGCAAGGGAATGCCTTCCTGGCATCTGTTGCCTGCATCTGGGTTGTGGTGACCACTCTAAAAAAGAAAGAAGGAGATTTAACTGTATGAAAGACTTTTTGTAGTATAGGAGGAACTGACAAGATGAATCAACTTCTTACTTCTTCACTCCATTCTCATAGTATTCACCTCGGTAAAAGCCTCCCAAGTCATCTGCAAGCTCCCCTACAAATTCTGTATAGAGCTCGTAGCTTTCCCTTTCAGTTAATTCATCTTTTAGATGAATTGCCATATACTGCGTTTTTGTGTGCATCACAATTGATTCAATGGTAGGAGCTGGCTTGCCTCCAAGTGCCGTCAAGGTGGGTTGAATTGTCATGTTCAGTTTATTGGAGTGAATGAGGATGAGGTTTGTCTTTTCCACACATCTGAAGACCACGCTGGACATCCCTGTGAAGATGTAGAGTCCATTTGGCTAAAGCCGTGGCCACAGAGTTACATTGTAGGTTTGTGGACTAAGAGTCTGAGGAAGGCGCCACTGGTCCCATGGTTCATTGGATGGTTCCGTTGTTGGAACTGATGTTACTGCATCTGTGGGTTTCACCTCATTCTCATTGTTCTTGGACTTCTCTTGGGAGTAGACCACCGAGAGTGCGATGATTGTGCCTAGTGCTCCAGCGGCTAACACAATCCCTACTATCCCAACAGTTTTACTGATGTAGAAACCCTTTCCCATGTTTCAGCAATGACAGGATGAGAGCAGTGAAACTGACATCTGCACAATGTTTTAAGGCCTGAGAAGATTCTCCTCCCACATGAATTAATGGTTCAACAATTAACACATCACAACTCCAGTGTACAAAAGGGCATCTAGAACCTCAGAGTTTCAGAGGGTCATTGATACCTGTGTTATCGAAATGTGGTAAGGCCACATATTTTGTTTTGAAAATACAATTAAGGCAATATGGGAAGAAGGCAGGGTGGCAGAAACAGTGTTATGATCTGGGCAATGTTCTGTTGGGAAATCTTAAGTTCTGGCATTCATGTGGATGTTATTTTGACACATACCACCTACCTAAAGATTGTTGCAGTCCACATACACCCTAATGGCAATGATGTCCCCTGATGGAAGTAGGCTTATTCAGAAAGATATTGTGCCCTGGCACAATGCAAAATTTGTTCAGGAATGGTTTGAGGAAAATAACAAAAATTCCAAGGTGTTGCCTTGGCTTCCAAATTTCTAAGATCTCAACCCAATTGATCATCTATGGGATGTGCTGGCCCCACCTCGCAGGACTTGAAGGATCTGCTGCTAACATCATGGTGCCAGATACAACAGGACATGTTCAAAGGTCTTGTGGAGTCTATATTAGGCAGGTGGTTTTAATGTTTTGGTTGATCAGTGCGTATACTTACTATATTTATATAAATATATTTTCTTGATACATAGCCATTTGTACATATTTAATGAGAATCTGTTGTAAATCCATTCAAGCTGAATTTAATTTGCTGACATAAACCTGCACTTCACAAAAACGACAATGTCCTCAGAAGCATTAGTTTGTGTAACTGCTGGTACAGACACTTAATTTCTGGCATAACTGTTAACTTAAAGGATAACTAAATGTCACTGCCGTACAACTATACTCTTTGAGTGAAAAAATACAGTTTAACCTTAGTTTAGATAAATTACCTTGTGTAGGAGCAAAGGACAAGGTTAGTAACAAATGAACTTGTAAAAATACCACTTTCTGTGGTCGTCAAGCTGGACTTCGAAATTGGGCGTCAAAACTGTAAAAAAAAAAAAAAAAATCTCATTATTAAATAAATGTTTTCTCCTATAATGTCTGATGAGTTTGGAGAACACCTGACAAGATCAGAGACAATTCCTTCATACCGAATCACTCAAGATGGAAATGGAAATTTTCAATGCTTTAGCTATTTTCTTACTCTTTTTTTTTTCTTTCTTTGTTTTTGACTTTCTATTTTGTGTTATTTCCTTGACTTTGTGTTTTGTGAAGGTCAACAATCTTTTGCTGCATGTCAGAACTACAGTATATTTGTTTTTTCTCATTGTGATGGATGATTAAGGGAATATGCCCCTTATGTTACCTCATATTTATAGTCCTATGAAACAGGAAGTCATGGCTGAATAATGCCATCATCCTAGTCACCATGGTATGCTAAAAATATATGGGAATATACTTTAGAGACTTGCGTTTGCTGGCCGGCTATGGCAGCCGCAGCAATGCCTCAGGTAATGTGGCGTTTGAATGCGTCTTTCATGGAGGCACAGAATTAAAATCTTGCCAGTGATGAACTGGGACAAAAATGGACTACCATCCTTCTATCGTGGACTTTTTAAAGTCTAGAGACTTTTCATTTTGTTTGTTTTGTTCATAGATCGGGAAAAAACAGGTTCTTTGTACTGGTTGCTTGAAGAACCCTTAGTTAAAGATTTTAGGTGTTATAGAGCGGTGGTTTTCAATCCTGTTCCTTGGGACCCACAGCTCTGCACATTTTGCATGTCTCCCTAATTTACACACCTGATTCAGATCATCAGCTCATTAGGAAAGAGCTCCATGAACTCAAATGAGTGTGTCAGATAAGGGAGACATGCAAAATGTGCAGAGCTGTGGGTCCCGAGGAACAGGATTGAAAACCACTGTTATAGAGCAATGAATGATGTTTAAATCTTTGTACAGCAGTGGTGTTATAAGGATGCTGTCTGTAATGTGGTTGAAGGAGAGTTATGTTGTGATTTATTGTGGAGCTAAATGTTATGAAATGAAAAAGTGATGTAATTAAGTTTTTTTTTTGTTTTTTTTTCAAAATCAAAAGTCTCTCTCTCCCTCCTTCAGCGTTCTAGATATGATTTTATTTGTTGAGCCGTGTAATTTAAAGAACCTTGATATGTTAATTTTCTCTTTAAAAATGCAGTTTATCAATTGTAGCGCCTCTAAATGGATTCATGGTGATCTTTTGTCCAGGTTTATCATTGTCAAACTGTTCACAAAGCCCCATTACCTGAAAAACTGCATGACCTCTATGGAAAGAAACAAAGATATGTCAACACATCTGGCCACAGGAATCATTTAGAAACTTGAGTCTAGTTCTAAATGTATATAAGATATGTATATAATGGAGGTAAATCATTCATCAGTCACGGTGAGTAATGGCTTCTCCTTCTCTTGTTATTTGCACTTCATGTCACATGTACAGTTTATCTCTCTCTGTCGGCGATGAGGGATTCACATGTGATAAATGCAGGGATATAGTTAGGCTGACAGAGAAGATTTTAGAACTAGAGACACGCATCCAAACTTTAACTGAGGACAGTAAGAATGTGAGGGCTGTAGATACGGCTTTGGATGCGACTAGTTCAGCGAGTCATGTACATTGTTCGGTTCCGGTTACAGGGCCTGTGCAGCAGGGCAACTGGGTGACCGTGAGGCGGCATAGTCGCAGGTCAAAACACCGCTCTTCCGTTCCGATCAGAACATCAAACAGGTTCTCCCCACTCAGTGACGCACCCACTGAGAAACCTGATGAAAGTGCTCTAGTAATTGGCGATTCTATTGTATGGAACGTGAAAATAGAGACACCAGCCACCATAGTCCAATGTTTACTGGGAGCCAGAGTGCCTGACAGCTTGGCAAATTTAAAACTGCTGGCTAATGCTAAACGTAAATTCAGTAAGATTGTTATTCACGTCGGTGCTAATGATGTTCGACTTCGGAGATCACTAAAAATAACATTAAAGAGGTGTGTGAACTTGCAAGTACGATGTCAGACACTGTAATATGCTCTGGTCCCCTCCCTGCTTACCGGGGTGATGAGATACATAGCAGACTGCTGTCACTCAATGGCTGGATGTCTAAGTGGTGCCCACAGAATAACATAGGTTTCATAGACAATTGGACAAGTTTTTGGGGCAGACCTGACCTGTTAAAAAGAGATGGTCTTCATCCCTCCTGGGGTGGTGCCGCTCTTCTCTCTAGAAATATGGCACATAGTCTTAGAGTTTGTACTTGACTAACTGGGGCCCAGGTCAGGAAGCAGACAGACTGGCTAAACCGACCGTCTGCTAGCCGCCTCACGTCACAGAAGTCAGTTAATTCTCAGCACATAGAGACTCCTTCACCTAGATATCACACTATAGAGACTGTGTCTGTTCCCCAAACTAGAAAATACAGAAAACGTCCAAACCAAATTAAGAGTAACAATTTAATTGATGTTCAACAAATAAAAAATGTTTACAATACAGAGAAACAATTGATAAAACTTGGCTTACTGAATATACATTTACATTTATGCATTTAGCAGACGCTTTTATCCAAAGCGACTTACATTGCATTCAAGTTACAGTTTTACATTTTTATCAGCCCTTGCTTTCCCTGGGAATATCAGGTCCCTTTCTACAAAAGCACTTTTTGTAATTGATTTGATCAATGATCATAACCTGGATTTGTTCTGTTTGACAGAAACATGGCTAAAACAAAATGAATACATTACTTTAAATGAGTCTAACCCCCAAGATTACTGTTATAAAAATGAGCCACGTCCAAAAGGTAAAGGGGGAGGGGTTGCTACAATTTATAGCAATATTATCAGTATTTCTCAGAGGTTGGGCTTCAAGTATAACTCATTTGAAGTAATGGTGCTTCATATAACATTATCCAGAGAACCAAGTGTTAATAATAAATCTCCTGTGATGTTTGTACAGGCTACTGTATACAGGCCACCAGGGCACCATACAGACTTTATTAAAGAACTTGCTGATTTTCTGAGTTAGTGCTGGCTACAGATAAAGTCTTAATTGTTGGAGATTTTAATATCCATGTTGATAATGAAAAGATGCTTTGGGATACATTAATAGACATTCTGAACTCTACTGGGGTTAGACAACACATGTCAGGACCTACTCATTGTCGAAATCATACTCTAGATTTAATACTATCAAATGAAATTGATGTTAATGGTGTTGAAATTCTGCAGCAAAGCAATGATATCTCAGATCATTATCTAGTCTTGTGTAAACTCCATATAGCTAAAACTGTAAATTCTACTCCTTGTTACAAGTATGGTAGAACCATCACTTCTACCACAAAAGACTGCTTTGTAAGTAATCTTCCTGATTTATCTCAATTCCTCAGCATATCCAATAGCTCAGAAAAACTTGATGATGTAACAAACTATGGACTCTCTCTTTTCTAGCATTTTAGATACGGTTGCTCCTTTACTCTTAAGGAAGATTAAGGAAAACAGTCCAACACCGTGGTATAATGAGTACTCTCGCACCCTAAAGAGAGCAGCTGGAGGAAAAACAAAACTAGAAGTATTTTGTGTTGCATGGCGGGAAAGTACTCTATCCTACAGAAAGGCATTGAAAACTGCTAAATTTGATTACTTTTCTCTTTGAGAAGAAAACAAACATAACCCCAGGTATTTATTCAATACAGTGGCTAAATTAACGAAAAATAAAGCATCAACAGGCGTTGACATTTCCCAACAGCACAGCAGTAATGACTTTATGAACTACTTTACTTCCAAGATCGATACTATTAGAGATAAAATTGTAACCATGCAGCTCTCCATTACAGTATCGCATCAGATAGTGCGCTATAGATCTCCTGAGGAACAATTCCACTCATTCTCTACTATAGGAGAGGAAAAATTGTATAAACTTGTTAAATCATCTAAACCAACATGTGTGTTAGACCCTATTCCATCTAGGCCCTTAAAAGAGGTGCTTCCAGAAGTCATAGATCTTCTTCTGACTATTATTAATTCGTAATTGTCATTAGGATATGTCCCAGAAACCTTCAAACTGGCTGTTATTAAGCCTCTCATTAAAAAAACACAACTTGATCCTAGACAACTGGTTAATTACAGACCGATCTCAAATCTCCCTTTTCTGTCAAATATGCTAGAAAAGGTAGTGTCCTCTCAGCTATGTTCCTTCTTAGAGAAAAATGGTATCTGTGAGGATTTCCATTCAGGATTTAGACCGTATCATAGTACTGAGACTGCTCTCATTAGAGTTACAAATGACCTGCTTTTATCATCTGACCATGGTTGTATTTCTGTAAGTGCTACTGGATCTTAGCGCTGCGTGCGACACTATCGACCACAACATTTTTTTAAATAGACTAGAACACTTTGTTGGCATTAGTGGAAGTGCCTTAGCATGGTTCAAATCGTACTTATCTGACTGCCATCAGTTCGTAGCAGTGAATGAAGAGATATCATATCAAGTCAAGTCAAGTTGAGCTTTATTGTCATTCCGCTACATGTGGGGACATACAGTGGAACGAAATGTCATGCCTCACAGGACCACGGTGCTACATAAATACAGACATACAACAATGAAGTAAAAGCAGTAAAAACCTATACACAACTAACCTACTGACAGATTTTGACTATAAATATACTATATATACTGTAAATGGTTACCTATACATAAATTAAAAAATACAAACTATACAAATGCTTCACATTAATACTGGACATGTGCAAAGAGAAACATCGTAAGTCAAGCAGCTGGCTGGGGAACAGTGCAAGATGATTTGTAGTGCATGAGCATGTAAACACATATATTACTGAGTCTTTTGTGGTATTATGTACACCCAGCAGTGTGTGTGAAAAGTGTCTAGTGCGCATAGAGGAGAGTGTGTTACTACAGGTGGTTTGTACAGGCCCACTCATCTGTGTGTAGCACACTTCGAAGTGCTCAAAAAAAGTTTCCATTTTTTTTGTTTGTTTTTTCCTTTGATGTGGTAAGGTTGGGGGTGTTTGGGAGGGAGTAGGTGAGATGGTCCATGTTTCAGGAGGTAGTGGGTTTGTGTGGGGTGTCAGAGGGGGGTGGGGTGATTTGAGTTCAGGGCTCTCACAGCCTGGGAGAAAAAGCTGTTGAGCAGTCTGGTGGAGCGGGCTCTGATGCTCCTGTACCGTCTTCCTGATGGTAGTAGCTGGAAGAGACTGTGGAAGGGATGGATGGGGTCCTTCACGATACTGTTGGCTTTGCTGGAGCATCGTGTAAGGAAAATGTCCAAGATGGAGGAGAGAGGGGCACCAATGATCTTTGCAGCTGTGTTCACTGTCCGCTGGAGGGTCTTGAGGTCTACTGCACTATAGTTCCCATACCAGACAGTGATGCAGCTATTCAGCATGCACTCAATGGTTCCCCTGTAGAATGTGGTGAGGATGGGTGGAGGGAGACTTGCTCTTTTCAGCCGGCGGAGAAAGTGTAGGCGCTGTTGTGCCTTCTTGGAGAGTGACATGGTGTTGGTGGTCCAGGTGAGATCCTCTGTGATGTGCACCCCCAGGAATTTAGTGCTGCTGACTCTCTCCACCGTCGAGCTGTCAATGGTCAGTGAGGGGTGGTCAACAGAGTTTCTCCTGAAGTCCGTCACAACCTCCTTTGTCTTCCCCACATTGAGGGACAGGTTGTTAGTGCCACACCATTCAGCCAGTTGTACTTCCTCTCTGTAGTGTGTTTCATCGTTGTTGCTGATGAGACCTACCACAGTTGTGTCATCAGCAAACTTGATGATGTGGTTGGAGCTGAACTTGGCAGTGCAGTCGTGGGTCAGCAGTGTGAAGAGCAGCGGGCTGAGCACACAGCCTTGTGGGGCACCTGTGCTCAGTGTGGTAGTGCTGGAGGTGTTGTGGCCAACACGGACTGACTGAGGTCTTCCGGTTAGAAAGTCCAGGATCCAATTACAGAGGGAATTGTTAAGGCCCAGCAGGTTTAGTTTATTTATGAGCTGTTGTGGGATTGTTGTGTTAAATGCTGAGCTGAAGTCAATGAACAGCATGTCTTTATTTTCTAGGTGGGTAAGAGCCAGGTGGAGGGTGGAGGAAATTGCATCGTCCGTAGAGCGGTTTGGGCGGTATGCAAACTGGAGCGGATCGAGTGTGTTGGGGAGGCTGGTTTTGATTTTTTGCATGACTAACCTCTCAAAGCACTTCATCATGAATAGAGTCAGTGCTATGGGATGGCAGTCGTTTAGACAGGACACAGGTGATTTCTTTGGTACCGGTATGATTGTTGTGGATTTGAGACATGTGGAGACGACTGCCTGGCTCAGCGAAGATATCTGTTAGGACATCCGTCAGCTGTGCAGCACAGTCTTTCAGTACACGGCCAGGTATGTTGTCAGGACCCGCAGCCTTGCGTGGGTTAATCCTAGATAGGGTCTTCCTTACGTCGGCTGGAGACAGACAGAGCGCCTGGTCGTTGGGAGGTGTGGGCAGTTTTTGTGCAGGTGTGTCATTCTGCATTTCAAACCGTGAATAAAAATGGTTGAGTGTATCGGGGAGGGATGTGTCATCATCACAGGCCTGTGGCGGGGGCTTGTAGTCAGTGATGGTCTGAATGGCTTGCCACAGGCTCCGTGTGTCTCTGCTGTCTGTGAAGTGATTGTTGATTTTTTGAGCATATGACCGTTTTGCATTTTTGATGCCACAGGACAGATTGGCTCTTGCTGTTTTGAGGGCTGCTTTATCTCCTGATCTGAATGCTTCATCTCTGGTCTTTAGCAGCCCACGAACCTCTGCTGTCATCCACGGCTTCTGGTTTGCACGTGTGGTGATGGTCTTGGTGACTGTCACATCATCAATGCACTTTTTGATGTAAGCAGTCACTGTTTCAGTGTATTCTTGCAGGTTTGTTGTAGGTGGCCGCCTCTTTAAACATGTTCCAGTCTGTGCACTGAAAGCAGTCCTGTAGTGTTGAGGTAGCATCATCTGGCCAAATTGTGATGAGTTTTTGAACCGGTTTGGCGAGTTTCAGAAGTGGATTATATGCTGGGATTAGCATAACAGAGATGTGATCGGAGTACCCGAGGTGGGGGCGGGGTTCCGCCTTGTACGCGTTCTTCTCTGTTGTGTAAACAAGGTCCAGTGTGTTATTTCCCCTTGTTGCAAAGTTCACATGTTGGTAAAACTTTGGCAAAACTGTCTTTAAGTTAGCGTGGTTGAAGTCACCGGCTATGATGAAAAAGCCGTCGGGGTTATTTGTTTGTTGTTCGCTGATGGCGCTGTACAACTCGCGAAGCGCGTCCTTAGTGTTTGCACACGGGGGAATGTAAACCGCGACAATAACAATGGCCGTGAACTCCCGCGGCAGATAGAACGGTCGGCACTTCACAAACATAAACTCCACCAGCGATGAACAGTGTTTTGTCACTACCACAGCGTTGTTACACCATTCTTTGTTGACGTACACACACAAGCCACCCCCGCGAGTCTTACCAGACAGTGCTGTGTTTCTATCTGCTCGGTAGCAGGTTAGCCCGTGCAGCTGAATGGCGGAGTCCGGGATGTTGTCGTTTAGCCATGTTTCAGTGAAAACAAACACACAACAATCCCTTGTCTCATGCTGTGTAGACCGACTGAGTTGAATTAAGTCCAGTTTGTTTTCCAAAGAGCGAACGTTTGAGAGCATGAGTGATGGAATCGCTGGTCTAGTGGGGTTAGCCCTTAGCCTAGCTCGTATACCTCCGCGCTTGCCGCGCTTCTGTCCCCTCTCACACCGCCGGCGTCGCCGCTTTGTGCGGGTAGCGTCAGTAGGCGAGGCCGCGGTCTCGGGGTTCGGCTTCAGCAGCAGACAGAGGCCTCGTAGCTTCTCAGTAGTCGCCGCCGAAAGCTGATGTTTGTACACTCTGCCGATTTCCAGAAGGCTCTGGCGATCGTAGATGTGTTTCCGAGTGTTTATCTGATGATTTTGCGATAAATTGAGACAGTTTGAAGACGAGGAGACGAGACTAACAGACATAAAAACACCGTCTTTTGGACCCGGAGTAGCCGCTGCGTCTGAACGCGCCGCCGCCATTTTGGAATATCGATCACAAGTGCAGTATGAAGTACCTCAAGGCTCAGTACTGGGGCCGTTACTTTTCATGCTTTACATGTTACCCTTGGGAGATATCGTTAGGAGACATGGTGTTAGCTTTCACTGTTATGCTGATGATACTCAGCTCTATATTTCTTCGCAGCCCAGCAAAACATACCAGTTTGCAAAACTAACGGAACGCATAGTCGATATAAAAAACTGGATGACGAGTAATTTCTTACTGCTAAATTCTGAAAAAACAGGTGTTAATTATCAGACCAAAAACCTCTGCATGTAATAACCTAGATTACTGTCTAATACTTGATGGCTGCTCTGTAAATTTTTTGTCATCAGTTAGGAACCTAGGTGTGCTATTTGATAGTAATCTTTCTTTCGAAAGCCACATTTAATATTTCTCAAAAATATATCTAAATTGCTCTCAAAGTCAAATGTAGAAATGTTAATGTATGCGTTCATGACCTCAAGGTTAGATTATTGTAATGCTTTATTTGGTGGTTATTCTGCACGCTTAATAAACAAACTCCAGGTGGTCCAAAATGCAGCAGCTAGAGTCCTTACTAGAACCAGGAAGTATGACCATATTAGCCCGGTTCTGTCAACACTGCACTGGCTCCCTATCAAACATTGGATAGATTTTAAAATCTTGTTAATTACTTATAAAGCCCTGAATGGCTTAGCTCCTCAGTACTTGAGCGAGCTCCTATCACATTATAGTCCTCCACGTCTGCTGCGTTCTCAAAACTCTGGCCGTTTGATAATACCTAGAATATCAAAATCGACTGCGGGCGGCAGATCCTTTTCCTATTTAGCACCCAAACTCTGGAACAATCTACCTAACACTGTTCGGGAGGCAGACACACTCTGTCAGTTTAAATCTAGATTAAAGACACATCTCTTTAACCTGGCTTGCACATAACACACTAACACATTTCTATTATTCAAATCTGTTAAAGGATTGTTAGGCTGCATTAATTAGGTCAACCAGAACCGGGAACACTTCCCATAACACTCGATGTACTTGTTACATTGTAAGAAGAATGGCATCTACGCTAATATTTGTCTGTTTCTTTCTTATTCTGTTTCTCAGTCCATGTCCGGATCAGATGGTGGATCGGCGCCGGGAGATGATGTCTGCGGCCCTGATCGTCGGCGGAGGCCGGACACCTGGATGAGCCCCGGGGACATATCCCCAGAGAAGACCTTGACTAAAAATACAATAAAACTAAAAACTAAAAATATAATAAAATACCTAACTACATAATACTATTATTGTTAGAAATTGCAACAATATAAAAATAGAAATATAATACATTTATACATTTAAAATTTTAATTAAAACAATAAATAAACAATAATATCCTGGCCAGAGGAGAACTGGCCCCCCCGACTGAGCCTGGTTTCTCCCAAGGTTTTTTTCTCCATTCTGTCACAGAGGGAGTTTTGGTTCCTTGCCGCTGTCGCCTCTGGCTTGCTCAGTTGGGGACACTTAATTTCTAGCGATTATGGTCAATTTGATTTCACAGATACTGTTTAAACTAAACTGAGCTAGACAAAGACATCTCTGAATTCAATAATGAAATGCCCTTAACTGAAAACTGAGTGTTTACTCTTATTATTATACATTACTGACACTCTATCCTCCAATAATTCCAGTTTCATTTACCTATCACAACACCATTGGAGAGGGCTATGGTTGCTGGATCATGTAGAAGTGTAATGTGGAATACTGCTTCCATTGCAGGTTCATCAAAGCAAGGGAATGCCTTCCTGGCATCTGTTGCCTACATTTGGGTTGTGGCGACCACTCTAAAAAAGAAAGGAGATTTAACTATATATGAAAGGCCTTTTGTAGTATAGGAGGAACTGACAAGATGAATCAACTTCTTACTTCTTCACTCCATTTTCATAGTATTCACTTCGGTAGAAGCCTCCCAAGTCATCTGAAAGCTCCCCTACAAATTCCATGTAGAGCTCGTAGCTTTCCCCAGGAGTTAATTCTTCTTTCAGATGAATTGCCATATACTGTGTTTTTGTGTGATGATGATGATATGATATGATATGATATAACTTTATTGTCAGATGACTCTGAAATTTGTCTTGCGTAACGGTATGTTGACACTCTTTACAAACAAACAAACAACATACAATATAATCCAAAAAAAAAAAAAAAAAAAAACACACACTGGAGCTTTCATTTTACATGGGTCTTGTTTAGCTCTAGGACAGCCTGGTGTACAAAAGAATGTTTTAATTTCACCCGATTAAATCTTGGAACCTTATATCTACGCTTAGAAGGTAAAAGTACAAATTCATTATACAACACATGACCAGGATTAGAAACAATATTCATAGCCAGCCTTAAGAGGTTCTTATGGTAAGAAAGTTCATATAGTTTTTCAAGAGGCTGTCCTACTATCTTTGAACATATTTTAATTTGGTTCCTCAACTTTGTCTTTAAGCTAACAGACAAACTCCTGTACATAGAGAAACAGAATTACAATACTGTAGGACACTCATAATTACAGACATAAAGAATAGTGCAAGAATCTGTTTTGATGCTCCAAACGACCTGAGACAGCGAAGAAAATAAATTCTCTGCTTTATGCTTATTACTAAACCATCAATATGATCCTCCCATGACACCTTGTTGTCAATTGTTACACCCAAATACCTATACTTTTCTACCTGTCTGATGTTCTCATTATGTATCACTACGGGTTTTATATATACATCAGATGTGGACCTAAATACAATTTCCTCAGTTTTTTTTATGTTAATCACAAGAGCATTGTTATCACACCATTCCACTAAATTATTTACTCCTTGTTGGTGCAGTCCCGAAGTTTCCAAATCACTTAACACAGATATTAACACAGTGTCATCAGCATACTTTAGGATGAATTGATTAGACCTATCTATACGACAGTCGTCTGTGTACACAGTAAAAAGCATAGCAGAACTGACACAGCCTTGGGGTGCCCCAACATTTGTTTTAACTGCAGTTGACAGAACTGTATTCAATTTAACCATCTGAGTTCTATTTGTAAGAAAAGAAACATACCTGCAGACCAGATAGGGATTTACATCCATCCTAAGAAGTTTAGACACCAAAATATCAACTTGAATTGTATTAAATGCTGAGGAAAAGTCTAAAAAGAGAGTTCTTACATAAGTATTTGGTTTATCCAAATGTTTGGAAACAATATGCACCAAAGCTGCCACAGCATCCTCCGTACTACAACCTGCCCAGCATGGACCCAGAATTGACACGGATCAAGTTTTTGCTTAATAGCATTTACCAGATGTTTAAGTAAAATTCTTTCCAAACATTTCATTATTACTGAGGTTAGAGCTATAGGTCTATAATCTTTGCATTCCTTTGGACATGAATTTTTAGGCAATGGTTTTATATAAGAGGTTTCATCACAGTTGATTCAATGGTAGGAGCTGGCTTGCTTCCAAGAGCAATCAAGGTGGGTTGCTTTGTCATATTCAGCTTATTGGAGTGAATGAGGATGAGGTTTGTCTTTTCCACACATCTGAAGACCATGCTGGACATCCCTGTGAAGATGTAGAGTCCGGGTGGATCTGGCTGGAGCCGTGGCCACAAAGTGACATTGTAGGTTTGTGGACTAAGAGTCTGAGGAAGGCACCACTGATCCCATGGTTCATTGGATTGTGCCGTTGTTGGATCTGTGTATTTAACATCATTGTTCTTGGACTTCTCTTGGGAGTAGACCACCGGGAGAGTGGTGATTGTGGCTAGTGCTCCAGCCGCTAACACAATCCCTACTATCCCAACAGTTTTACTGATGTAGAAACCCTTTCCCATGCTTCAGCAATTACGGATGAAATGAGTGAAACTGACATCTGCACAGCTTTTTATTTAAAGCATGATAAGATTCTCCTCCCACATGAATTAATGGTTCATCAATTAACACAGCACAGCTCCAGTGTACAAGAGGGCATCAGAGGGTTTCAGAGGGTAAATTGATACTTGTTATCAAAACATGGTAAGGCCACATGTTCTGTTTGTAAAATACAATTAAGTGTTGTTACTCACACTTTTTCAGTGATGTGATCACATCCATATGGCTAAAAATATTTTTAGGATTTGCAGGACTTGAAAAATCTGCTGCTAATGTCTTAGTGCCAGATTTTAATGTTGTGGCTAATCAGTACATATGCATAATATGTTTATGTAAATATTTTCTTGATATATAGCCATTTTGCATATTTAAAAAACATGATTAAACAAATGTGTACATATGTTGTAGATTTAAACAAAATATTAGTGATCAGTGCAGAACAACTGTAAAATAAAAGATGAAAGTAATACAAAGATTTGGCCTTTGGAATATGTTTATTTTTATGATAGAACATTGTACCAGGGATGACGTTTATTATTTAGATTAGTATCTCAGAAAATACAGCCAATAACAAAAGATTGACCATTCATTTGAACATGCATGGGTGTAATGATTATAAGTTCATATTAACCTGTATCAGCTATAAATGAGGTGTTCAACAAAGTCACCAGACTCCATAAAACTCACCTTTAAAACAATAAATATTTAATTTCTTTTGTGCAATATTTACCTGATGCTGCAGATTCTTTGTGACAGTAAAATGTTTTTTAACACGAAATGTTGAGGGGTACAAGACAAGGTCAGGAATCAAGCTCATACTTGTTTCCAAAACACAATGTAACCATAAATATTTACAACCGTGAAGAACCTTTTCATGGTCTATATCTGCTAAGCAATTATTAAAACCCATAAAAAAGTAAGGCTTGAATTTGGACAAAAACATTTTTAATGACCGAGGAACATTTAATATAAATTATTGTATGTAACAATATTGTATGTAATTAATATGTAACATTACTAGTTGGCATAAATGACGCTGGTTAGTACAGTATTATGAAATTTTGCTACATCACAGGCAAAATACAAAACAACACTATAATCAAAATTGGAAATGGTTTGTCTACAAACCAAAGTCTGAAATGTAAAAGGTACACTGTAAATGATTGGACCCAGTAGTGTGCTTCGGACTTTTAAGAGTCCTTAGGTGATGGTCAGTCGTAAGTCCATAAATGGCATTATCTAAATTATCTATGGCAAAGAATGTCAACACACAATAACAACAACAACAAAAAACAATCAGACTTACAAACTCAAAATGGGGAGAGGCTGGGCACTTTTATATTAATGTCCCCGATATTGATGTTACGGGGTATTTCAGGAAGGTTCATATTTTTCACTGCAGAAACAGCTCGTGCTGGTGCTGCAGACAGACCACCCTGCCAAAAACACACAAAAATTATTCTTTATTATTTTTCTGTTATTATATTCACTATTTTTAGTGCAGACTAGCAAACAAACATTCCCAAGTTTCTGTGTCAACCATGCAGCTAAAAATCAAGTTAATGTGTACAATATTATTTAACCTGATTTTTTTTAAATAGTGTTAAAAATTAGCATGTATGTGTCACAGAAAACTGTCACTTCCTGTTTGGGTTGAGGCAAAGCAATGAATGTAAAAGTGACTACCAGTTACTCTGTTAATGTGAACTCACCTCCGATTTCTCCATTCTATTCTGCAGCTCCACTTGGGCAACTATTTCATTCATGTTAGTTTCAAGAACCATCCCACCCATGACAACTTCCTGGAGAATGTAATGAACCTGGAAAAAACAAAAACTTCTTTCATTAGTAACTTAATACAATAATGACTTATGAATAAACAGCTAGGCCTGAGTAACAAAACACTTTTTGCAAAACACAATTTGATTCTGTTATTGGTTTGATTCTGTTTTATTAGGGTATATTATAGTAAATATTTAAAATATTTTAAAATTTTATCACTGGCGTCCTCTTAAATGAAAAGAACCAGTTCAGAAAATCATTTTGTCCTGAATCAAATCACACTGGTTTTGCAGAAACTTTTTGATTACCTGTGGATAAGAGTAATTTATTTGTGAATCTGAGTATCCTGGTTACACTGTATGTTCTTGATTCATTAAAAAGAACTAATTTATAAGAGACACTTGTTTGTAAATCGAACTACACTGTTTACACTAAGTTTTTGATTCATTAAAAAGAACTGGTTCGTAGGAGTCACTTGTTCAGGAATCCAATTATTTAACTGTATGTTTTAATGTACTAAAACAACTGCTTCATAGGAATCCTTTGTTTGTGAATCAGATTAAAATTGCAATTCATCTGAAAATCAGTAATTTTACACAAACAGCTCAGCTGAACGAATCAAAGCATTAAACGGAGACTAGACCATAACCCTAAAAATACACACATGCACATGACTACTGATGGGCATTATCAAACATGCTACATATGGGGTACTCAGAAACAAATATGATGAGTTACCGTAAAGCCATACATTGCCATTTCCATGTAATTCCTTCCACTCATAAAACATTATTACTGATTAGATAATTAACAAAAGCAATGTAGTGCACACTTCTATCAAGAACAGATTTTACAGCGGTGCCATAATCCAAAAGGCAATGATCAGAAAGAGTATACTGACCTACATATAACCTTTCCCTCATATACTGGATCGAATTACTATCACTGCCAATTATTCATGTCCTAATGAACATTTAACAGCACCAAAGAGCACTTTTTGGTAACTAAGAGGTAAGAAGTTATATGAATCATTATGAAAGGAACTAGGTTTATTTTAGTATCATGATATACTATTATGGATTTTATTAGCGTTTTTTTGTTATAACAGATTTTTTGTTTGTTTGTTTGTTACGGCTATATAGTTCTTACTCATTTTTAGTTACTACTAAAAATAAATTTACTACTTTAAAGTTACTACTACTTCAAGATAAATTACATTTTTCTAAATTAAACATTTTGAAATGCCTTGCTGAAGTAAGTTTAATTTTTTAAATATTTTCTTTTATTTCAGTTAACATTTCGAGTAACAAAAATGCTTTTTTATGGTCTTAGTTTTCATTTTAGTTTTAGTTGATGATAATAACTCTGAAAACTGACCTTATCCATGTGAAAGATCAAGTCCAGTTCACACACATTCTCAAAGCATTTGTCCAGGGTTTCCACAAAGACCTGCATGAAAAAATTACACAATTGTGAATAACATGTTCTTTCAGTGAGATTTTCAAAAGACTCAAGTAACGTTTCAGGTTACACACACACACACACACACACACACACAAAAGCAAATTAACTGCTCATGCAAAAAAGTTCTATGGCATTTCCGTGGTATCAGGTGGCATTCTGATATATAGCATACTAAATGAATGGTGTTTACATAGTACTTACAGGTAATATGGAATTCGTATAGTCCAGTGAGAACTAATGCATACTGTTATGTCAAACAACCATTGTACTAAAACCTTGTCTTTATGTACATCTTAAATAAAAAAGTTGATACCTGAATGCAATATGAGATACATTAACTACCCCTTGTGGCTGTAGGCCAGAACTACAGCATGTAAATTGCAGTATGTTCACCTGAATGAGATCTAGAATCCCCAGCTCGCTCTCTGATGAGTCCACACAAAACACAAAGTACAGGGTGGCATAGTGTCTGTAGATTAGCTTGTAGTCAGAACCTCCAATCAAACTAAAATTAAAGAGCATAATTACAGTAAATAACTTTTGAGATTTATTGAGCATCTCAAACTAACTTTTGAGATTTGTTGAGTATCCATCTTTATACAGTACTTGATATAGAGAAACGGTTGACAATCATAACAGTAAGCCCTTATGTGTAACATTATTATGCAGAAACCCTTCTGTCACCTTCCGCCCTCCAGAAAATTGCAGACATTGTCATCTCTTTTGGACACAAGATGAAATGTCTCCCTAATGATCTGTTGTTGCATGTCTTCTGCCTGTGAAAGAAACATGATAAGTTGATGTCTATTAATTTTACCTTGGATTTTCCACATAAACTTTTAAATTACATATTAAAATATACAGAGGAGCGAATAAAACACTAGTGGTTTAACATTATATAAAAATAACTATTATAAATATGTGATATAGATTATTACATTTATATAGATGAGCTTATACACATATAATAAGCAATAATCAAAATGAGGAACTGACTTTCCAGTAAGAAGCTGAGAAAACAATCAGGCGAAAATAAATATTCCACTTTATATTCCAATTGATATAAATACAGGTGCATCTCAATAAATTAGAATGTCGTGAAAAAGTTCATTTTTTCACAAAAAAGTGAAACTTCCATATATTTTAGATTCATTACATGTAAAGTAAAACATTTCGAAAGTGTTTTTGTTTTAATTTGGATGATTAGAGCTTACAGCTCGTGAAAGTCAAAAATCAGTATCACAAAATATTAGAATATTTACATTTGAGTTTCAATTAATGACCATCCCTACAGTATAAATTCCAGGTATCTCTTGTTCTTTGAAACCACAATAATGGAGAAGACTGCTGACTTGGCAATGATCCAGAAAACGAACACTGACGCCCTCCACAAAGAGGGTAAGTCACAGAGGGTCATTACTGAAAGGTGTGGCTGTTTACAGAGTGCTGTGTCAAAGCATATTAAATGCAAAGTTGACTGGAAGGAAGAATTTGGGTAGAAAAAGGTGCACAAGCAACAGGGATGACTGCAAGCTTGAGAATACTGTCAAGCAAAGCTGATTCAAACACTTGTGAGAGCTTCACAAGGAGTGGACTGAAGCTGGAGTCAGTGCATCAAGAGTCACCACGCTCAGACGTCTTCAGGAAAAGGCTACCAAGCCACTTGTCCACGCCAAAAGCGCCTTACCTGGGCTGGAGAAAAGAACTGGACTGTTGCTCAGTGGTCCAAAGTCCTCTTTTCAGATGAAAGTAAATTTTGCATTTCATTTGGAAATCAAGGCCCCAGAGTCTGGAGGAAGAGTGGAGAAGCACAGAATCCATGTTGCTTGAAGTCCAGTGTGAAGTTTCCACAGTCAGTGATGATTTGGGCTGCCATGTCATCTGCTGGTGTTGGTCCACTGAGTTTTCTGAAGTCCACAGTCAACGCAGCCATCTACCAGGAAATTTTAGAGTACTTCATGCTTTCTTCTGCTGACAAGCTTTATGGAGATGCTGATTTCATTTTTTCAGCAGGACTTAGCACCTGCCCACACTGCCAAAGGTACCAAAAGCTGGTTCAATGACCATGGTGTTACTGTGCTTGATTGGCCAGCAAACTCACCTGACCTGAACCCCATAGAAAATCTATGGGGTATTGTCAAGAGGAAGATGAGAGACACCAGACCCAACAATGCAGATGACCTGAAGACCGCTATCAAAGCAACCTGGGCTTCCATACCACCTCAGCAGTGCCACAAACTGATCACCTCCATGCCACGCCGAATTGAGGCAGTAATTAAAGCAAAAGGAGCCCCTACCAAGTATTGAGTACATATACAGTAAATGAACATACTTTCCAGAAGGTCAACAATTCACTAAAAATGTTTTTTTTCTTGGACTTATGAAGTATTCTAATTTGTTAAGATAGTGAATTGGTGGGTTTTTGTTAAATGTGAGCCTAAATAATCACAATTAAAAGAACCAAAGACTTAAATTACTTCAGTCTGTGTGCACTGAATTTATTTAATACACGAGTTTCACAATTTGAGTTCAATTACTGAAATAAATGAACTTTTCCACGAAATTCTAATTTATTGAGATGCGCCTGTATATCACAAAACATCATATTTTATACACAAATATTTTATCTGAAACTGTATGTTCAACTATGAAATATTAAATAAAAGACAATTAAATTAATCTGCTGGCAGGGTCTTAGTAAGAATGGCAATAGCTGGCAAATGCAGTTTCAGTGTCTTTTATGCGCTTATCTTACAAAATATTGGTAGAATCTGATGAGCCTGGGTTTCCCATGGTTGTTAAAAATGAGAATAGCCTTGATCATCCTTGCCGTTTGTTTATTTTAACGTGGTTACTCGTCGTTTTTTTAGCTAAGCTTCAGCTTGTCAGTAAAAACGACTCTATGTACTTCCATGTCACGTGATTTTTATGTTATAAAAGTCCATTGCACATTGCAATATTACAGATAATCCCATTACACTTTACAAACCATGACTACCGTGGTAATTTTTGTAATGATTCCTAATTTTTGTAATCAATTTCCACCTCCGTTCGATGAACTCACATTGAATGACGAATTTATGAGCTGAGGACTTTTATTTTGACGCGTTCACGGCCGCTGCATGACCCGGAAGTCCTGCATTTCCTCTTGTCTCATCACTCGTATGTCGTGTCTGTCAGCTAGCTGCTATTACATAAACAGACCGAATTAAAATATGAAACACTTGACAGGAGAGTGACAATAAACACGCACTGCATGAGGACTGAGACGGTATTCATTTGCTTACGCTTGTACGTTAAACTGCAGTAAAGAAAAGTGTTTTGGAAACGCTGCTGTTTACATGTATACAAACTGAATTTTTTTTTTTTGTGAAAGGACACGTTGTATTTGTTGGCAAGTGCATCCTCATAATCTCTTTTATTTGAGCTTTATTGCTTTAATAGTTAACACTGTTTTTGTATCATAATTTTATTGTTGCCAATCAAGTGCATGTTTAATTAAGTCATTAGAGTAATCAATATTTATATTTTATGTTATTTATATTGTAGGGTGTGTCTCTAAGAAAAATAGATCCAGATGTGAGTTAGATGTTCGATTGTAAACAACAATCCTTTTAACTGTTTGTAATCACATTCCTCTTAACTGACCTACATTCCCATAGTTATGACTCTTAAGAAGTTAGTAACCATTATAACAGGGGTGGGGAACGTTGATCCTGGAGGGCCACTCTCCTGCAGAGTTTAGCTTCAACCCTGAAAAACCCTGGAAAAAAATACCTAACTGCATCCTGAAGACCTTGATTAGCTGGTTCAGGTGTGTTTGATTTGGGTTGGAGCTAAACTGTGCAGGGACACCGGCCCTCCAGGATCAACGTTCCCCACCCCTGCATTATAATACGCTCAGATAAGAATTTTGGGTTGTATTTGTGATTTGTAACAGCATTTATTTGTATATTTACTTTTGTTGTGCTGTAAATTAAAATTATAATACCTTTAGTAATGGGTATTGTGTGTCTTAAACAACCTTTTATAGCAGGGGTGCCCAAACTCGGTCCTGGAGGGCCAGTGTCCTTCAGAGTTTAGCCCCAACCCTAATTAAACACACCTGAACCAGCTAATCAAGCATTTACTAGGCATGCTGAAAACTTCCAGTCAGATGTGTTGAGGTAAGTTGACGTTAAACTCTGCAGGACATTGGCCCTCCAGGACTGAGTTTAGGCACCCCTGCTTTATAGGTTAAGAAAAATAGATACAATAATGCATTGTCATTCTTTGCTTATAGTTTTATGGAAGTGATTTAATTCTACTCTTTTTCTATAGCTAAAAACTGGTTTACTTTTCTGTCTTTAATTCCAGCTCAGGACGGACCATCTGTGAATAATCTGCTTCATCTCTTAGTGAGTTTCATTCCTTTGTTCAAGCCTCGATGAAAGTTTTATGATCTGTACATCCTGGAACAGGTTTAGTGAGCCCTTCAGTGCTGTTTGCAGTGATGGCTGTAACCAGGCGTTTGGAGGGGTGTGGCAGACATTTATGTGCTTCACCCAAGACCTATTTATTCACTTTTGAAACTTCCTTATAACCAACAAAGCCTTTATAACTGCAGGTTCAACTCAAGTTCAAAGCACATTTCTCGTGCTTGGAAGAGGTTAGGGTTTATGTTACTTTAATATGGGAGCTTCTAATGTGAAAAAGAATATAAAAGGTAACTTTATATAATGCCTGCGTGTTTTATAGCACTTTTGGTCTAGTCTTAGTTGAACAGGATTGTGAAACAGCTGTTTTGCAGGTAGACCTGATGAAATTTTGAAATTTTTCCTTGTAATGTTTTGGAATCTGTACTAGATGGCGCAATTGAATCAAATTTATGTTCATTCTCACTTCCTTTTCTCAAACAGTTCATCTCTATTTATCTAACTGTCTATCTAATGTATTTAAAAAATGAGTATGTTTGAGTTGTTACAGTTTTATAAATGGTTTTTGTATATCTCACAGGTGTTGGGGATGTGACCCTCTCTCACATTAAAGTCTCAGCCACTCATATGATCATGAATATCCATCCCATCCTGGTCCTGCTGCCCATTTTGGGGCTTCTTGTGCTTCCATTTGCACCAGATCTGGTGAATGGCCTCAGGGCAGTGGCTAACATGACAGGGGAATGTGACCTAAAAAATTGTAAGTCTGTCTCTGCTGCACATCAGATATCCTTTTGATTGATTCCTTTAAATTGCATATATATATATATATATATATATATATATATATATATAATATTATTTTTTTTTTATTAATCAAGTTAATATTTCTGAATAAATATTCTAGGATTTCAATAACATATTGAGATGAAAGTAACTACAAAGTATCATGAGGTTCTTTAGTGTAAAAGTGTTTTTAAAATGTTACAATTTTAAGAAACAATTCTAATCTATTGTTTAATTTGAGATAACACTTGCCAGTAATATGTGAGACACAGCAGGGCTCAACAGCAAAACAAGTTAACGGTTTAAACGAGTCTGATTCTGTACAATAGTATTTTTGCTGGTCTGCTTTTTATTAGAGATGCACCGATTGACCGGCCAGTGATCGGCCGGTCAGTCTCACTTCTTGCCGATTCCAAGCCGATCCTTTTATTGCCAGCGGTGCAGGCAATAATGTCACAGCCACGTGCACACTCACAGTCGCGTGTAAACGCGTCGTTTCGCGTGAGAATGATTCTAATTTTAATGGCATTCAGTGTGAACGGCGACTGATAATGTATATGTCGTGCCAGATGAGGCTTGCACAGCCTGAGTGAGTGTGTGAGAGAGACAGCACACACAAAGT
>JAFVLL020022473.1:0-72965 GCA_021397915.2 Tor tambroides
TCGCTCACTAGCGGATCTCAGGCTTCTGGAGGGGATGTAGATTCGTAATAGTGAGTGGAAGTAGGCGGGTGCAGAGCCTGTGGTTGTTCGATATGCAAGCATCAGTGTCTTGAACTTGATGCGAGCCTCAACTGGTAGCCAGTGCAAGGAGATAAAGAGAGGTGTAACATGAGCTCTTTTGGGCTCGTTGAAGACCAGTCGTGCTGCTGCATTCTGAATCATTTGTAGAGGTTTGATTGTGCTTGATGGATTTCCAGCCAGAAGGACATCGTAGTCCAGCCTAGAAATAACAAGGGCCTGGACAAGAAGTTGTGCAGCATGCTCCGTTAGGAAGGGCCTGATATTTAAAATATCCAGTATCATTTGTTACGGTACAGTAACATAATATATCTAAAAGAATAAATTCTTATTTTTTTAAGCAATTCATAATTTCACGTTAGACATAGTTGCCTCCACCCATAATAATTTCCTGTTCAGGAAATGTGTGGAATTCAAAACTGATGAAAAATGAATTTCCCTTTTTCTAATCTTTTTGGGGCCAGTAAGTAATTTTATTCAAGAAGCGACAGTACAGCCATTTATAATGTTACAAAAGATTTCAATTTCAAAAAAATGATGTGAGCTTTCTATTCATCAACAAATCCAGAAAAAAGACTGTGGTTTCCACAAAAATATTAAGCAGCACTGCTAAAAATTCAGCTTTGGAATCACAGGAATAAATTACATTTTTAAAACATATTAAAATACAAAACAGTTATTTTAAACAGTTTTCAGCACTGACAACAATAAGAAATGTTTCTTGAGCACCAAATCAGCATATTAGAATGATTTCTGAAGAATCATGTGACATTGAAAACTGGAATGATGGCATCTTGAAACTCAGCTTTGCCATCACAGAAATAAATTATAATAATAAAAAAAACAGTCAAATATAAAACTATTTCACAACATTACAGTTTTTATTGTATTTTCAATCAAATAAATGCAGCCTTTATAAGCATAAGCATAATAAGTGTCTTTTTAAAAACATTAAAAAAGGTCAATAGGTAGTGCACATATGTATTTTAGCATTGCACAAGAAATGATGCAAACACATTTTACAGTGTTAAATGAAAAACTATGACAGTGAGGACTGCCAGCAGACATATTCTTTTTAATTTTTCATGCTTCTTACCAAACAAGAAGCCTATGAATTATTTACCACGATTAAACCCTGTTCTACCTACGTGTTAAAGAAATCATTGCAATTATGTTTCCATTCTCATAACAAGAATGTCAAGGGGCGTATAACAGGACCTTCCCCTCATGCAGCATGAGGGTCAGATTTGTGATGCCTTGGACTGTGCAAGTCACACGGAGATATCTTAGGTAACACATGTTTGTGTACAGGAGCGTGAATGATTGTGTTTATCAGGGATGCAAGCGGAAGCATTATTGCCAAGACCAAAGCACACAATGAATCGTGATTTACACACAGCTTGAATCACAACAACTTCAAGAGGTTTCAGAATAGCAACTGCAAGACAACCTCCATCATCTACAACAGCCTAAAACTAGACAGAACCATCAGTGTGAAAAAAGCACGTTTTGTGCAGGATATTTTCGAAATTTCACATTTCAGCTTTACGTTTTTGGCAGTTGACTACCATTAATCACAAAAAACCACGGTAAGTATCAAAAGAAAAGCTGGATACGGTTACCTCGTCTCAATCACTGGATCTGTGCTAAATATATAACTTCTTATGAATGACCATTAATATTCCAGTGCTGTTTCTAAGGTCGTTTTCCCCCATATAAAATATCCCTGGACTGTTGCTGCATTATTAACATTCCTACCATTAACACTATCCTAGTGGGCAAGAATGCTATTCCACACAGTAATATTTTCTTTGTCTAACACAATGCTTTTTCACTGCTAGCTATTGACTCTATTAATGTGATTCTCCCCTGAAGGGCGTTGTAATGCTAAAATGTGGGAAGTGATTCAGCCACTGGGCTATTTATAAACCCCTTTCCTTTGTATAATGCCGTCTGAAAATCAATCCTGGAGTGTAGTTGGTTTTAAAGGGTCATGGCATTTATGGCAGGACAAGTAAAAGTAGTAAATAAGGTCGCAGTTTGTTGCGTACCATCCCAAATTTTCTTTTTCCTCCAGAAAATATCAAAGAATGGAGTGAATGTTTTCAAATATCTTGTGAACATTTTCCTGTAAATAATTAAAGGAACTCTTCACCCCAAAATAAAAATTCAGTCATGGTTTACACTTATTTTGTTCTATATGTTTCTTTCTTCTGTTGAACATGATAAATGATATTGTGATGAATATTTGAACTGTTTTAGCCATAAAACGATAAACATTCACCGAATATACAAAACAAGCCAAAAAACACAGATATTATAAAATGTATTTTTTTGCGTTCCATAAGTCATGCACACGTCTGGAATGACATTAATTTTCCATTAATAAGTAAAGGCAGAATTTTCTCTTTAAGAATATTTGGAATTTAATTCCATCATATTTTCAATGCACAAACTTAGATTCTTACATTTAACTACAACAAAATGCATTTAAAAAGTTGTTACTTGAAATTAAAAAAAGGTTTACCGGAATAATATAAAATATTTAAATTGTTTACATAAAATACAACTTGATGCGTAACTCAAAATGAAACTGAAATAATAAAAAAATACTACATAAACACATAAAAATAAAACCTAATAAAAATGACAGAATACAAAATTACTAAAATGTAACAAAAATTTAAATGTATATAATGCATATATTATAAAATGTATATAATATAATATAATAACATAATATAATATATAAAGCACTAGCAAAAACCAAATGCATCAATTAGAAATGAAAACATTTCTCATAACTTTATATATAACTCAAATTAAAACTGAAATAAAAATGAATAAAAACTATATAAACATATTAAAAACACAAAACTTAATAAAAAGTTGAAAACATACAATAAAACTACTAAAACTTTAACAAAAATTAAAATGCAAAAAAAAATAAAATAAAATAAACAAATAAATAAATAAAATAAAATAAAATAAAAATAAAATAAAAGACTGACAAAAACCAAATGCATAAGACAGAAATCGCATTAAACAACAGGTTTTTTTTGTTTTTTTTTTTTTAAATAAGATCGTGAGACAGACTAGAACAAATGCCTCTGCACACTGCGGCTCGGCATCTATTCTTATCTCAACCTCCAAGGGCATGTTCTGTGTTTAAAGTCACTGCAGCATACTCACTTTTTCGGCCTGTAGTCCGGAATGTTCCTGTCCAAGGAGATGCGGTCGCTCAGTTGGGCATTGTAGCCGTACTCTTCGTACCTTCCTTCGCTCTCTCGGCTGTCCTCCCCCAGCGTGGCAGCCGCACCTCCCTGTCCTAGACCTCCAGGACCCTCCACAAGACCCATGGGCTTGGCTAGACCTGCCAAGCAATGTGGGGAAAAAGAGGTTTGACTTCGGTTAACATGATAAAGGTCAGGATATCCCATAAGAACTGCGTTCATTACTGCGGGAGAACCCACCGGTGACACGCAAATCACAACCGCTGAACAAGAGTACAGAGCGATAATTGGATGTTGGACACCAAGACACCACCTTCGCCTTTGTCCCCTCTTTCCTACAGACCTCCCGGGGGGAAAAGGTGGAATGCAAGTGAACTGTGCTTAAAGGGTTGTCAGACTTCTTTCCCTTTGGAAATACACCTAAAATGTCTAATCTGTTCTCTGGCTCTATGCTAATTAGAATGGGATTGATGCAAGGGTTGTTTCCGGCACATCAAATGCTGTGCAGTTTGACACCAAAAGAATATGACAAAAAATAAAAAAATCCATTATATCAGATACTGAGCACCATACGGTTGTTCTTAAGTACAATCATTAGTCTTTCTGTTGAATTTTCATGAACTGCTGAAGTTTTTGGTCGGACTAATTGACGTTACTTGAAAGCCATGATTTAAACCTTTTTCTGTGCTCTTTAAAAGAGATGAAACAAGTGTAACAGACTTATTAAAGATGCCGTTTCATTTTGACATTTAAAAGGTCAAAATGACGTGTTTCGCTGCGTTATTAACAGCAACATAAAATTTCTATCACGTTTCGGAAATGAGCGCATAATAATACAAGGATGTTCATTTTAAAGCCTTGAATTACAAAAGCGTTTATTACATACTTCTAAAATGGTTCTGCATTAAAAGATAGAAATACCTTGTAGCTGATTATATTTTATTTGCTCTTTTCATAATCTGTGCAATTGCACTTCAGAATATCAACCTGCATTAAAAAAGATTTAATAATATTTCAAATGTGGCATGTTTGATACCAATCAAAGCATGTATAAGACTGTACATTCTATAGTAATGCTGCTATGCAGCTTGGCAACCAGTTTTCTAATAAAGTACTTAGCGGATATTGTTTAGCTAGTCAATATTATTATTATTAGACATTTATATGATAACATCTGTGCCTTATCATTTTGCTTTGGTTGTCCTATTCTAAAAGCAATAGGCAATAAATGTATCCTCAGTGACTGTGTGCATATAATACATAAATTCAGTTTAAAACTAGCTAAAATAATGCATAAAATACAAAAAAGCATTAAGTAATCAGTGAAAAGAAGTATTCAGAAAAGTTTTAGAAGCAATCAAAACTATTAAAAATCATTTTCTTCATATAACATTACAAAAATGCTGTTATATTACAAATAGCATATTAGATAGAAAAAAAGTTTAAGTACTAAAATTACTTTATTACTTTATTTTAATAAAAAAAGGTGTTAATGAGTTAAATAGAAATTTTGAAAAAAATAAAAAATAAAGAAACACCACAAAAACTAATAAAAATGGCAAAAATGACAAACTAAAATACAAGTGTCTTATTGCTTCATTTTTATTGTGCTCAGGAAATGATATTTCATGAATCTCTCTCATCAAGACTCCGAATGTCCATGTTTCTCAAGAGCACACATTTGAAATCCAGTCTACCAGGCAAAGAGCTTCTTTGATCACAAAGTTATCCTTTTACAAACATCATTAGAATTTATATGAACCTTTACAGAATTACTCTGTAATGCTTGGCAACTGAATGTAGAAATTGTGTCTTGGAATCCAAACCGGTCGGTTCCACAAACAGCAGTTGGTGTAGCATTAAACGCTATTCCACCCTCAACCCTATAAAGCAAACCTGCACCACAGATGGCTCCGTCCCAGCTGATCTACATAAAGCATCCCAGGGCTGCACCTCTCCTCCTGGCAGTCGTGACCTCCCAGAGTGTTGACTTGTCTTGGAGGCTGAGTTCTTGGATCATGAGGTTTTCTCGCAAGCAGGAGCTGAAATGGTAATGCCTCTCTGTAACCGTCTGAGGATTTGTGTCTCTTTCACTGTCATTGTTATTGCCATTGTCTCGAAGGCTGCCTCTGTTGGCTGTTTTAAGAGAATTCTATTACATAGCGGCCTGGCATTTTGACACTAATCCCTAAGAGCCAGCTGTCTATGGCAGAGAGAAACTGCATATCACACTGACTTAATGCAGCGTTCTGTTAATACAACACAACAATGTTGAGGAGCAACATCGTGTCATTTTTTACGAATATAATATATAGTTCGAAAAGTTATTTTCGCCAACAATCTCTCTGATGTGAACAGACAAAACAAAACAGTCTAAGCTGGTTTAGAGGGTTTTTGGCCAATTGTCAAGTGTTGGCCAACCAACTAAACCAGCTGAAAACCAACTTGGCCGGGTTTTCTAGACCAAGGACGTCCAATCATGCTCCTGATGGGTCCTGCAGAGTTTAGCTTCAGCCAGCTTGCCTGGAAGTTTGTGGCTGTTACAGTATGTCTCACTTCAAAGGCAGCGTCCTTTTGAGGTTGCATTTGTTGGCTGCATTATTCACTTTATTTCAGAAAAGTAACACTACATTCCAAAGTAAGAAATAAATGACAGTAGTGTTAACTTTGTCAGCCATTTTTTTTTATTAAGTCCTAGTCTTAGTCTTTTTTAATTAGTCTTAGTCCTGCGTCAAATGTACGTTTTAGTTACGTTTAATCAACCTTGTCCAGTTTTTTGTTTAGTCAAGTTTTAGTTGACTAAATGTCTGCGCGTTTTAATCTAGTTTTAGTCAATGAAAATTTGATTTTGCTAAACAATATAATCGTAATGATTGTTGTCATTTGAGAAATTTATTTTTGCAGTTCTGGTATTGCACTTTCACCAATGAACACAAATCAATAGAATGTCGACTCATACACATGGCTTATTTAACCTCATCTATTGTATTCATTTATTATAGGCTATTTATTATATAAATTAATATCAAAGACTTATGCACTCTCTCTGCATACACTATGAAACATGGTAAAACAAACAAAAAATATTATAACAGAGAAATTCCTAATAGTAGCCTAACTCCAATAATTCCAAATTGCAATAATGTTTCTCTATTAAAACAACAGCGGTTGAGTAAGTGTATTTATTCAGCAACCACAATCGCAAACAATATGTTAAAATGTATTCTTTTAACAGAGAAGCTCTGAATTTGAGATTCTTGATATCTGGCAACCACACACATGAAAGCTTGTGTAGTAGAGGTGTGTATAGCAGTACACAATAATAGTTTGTCTCCTTTTTTTGTGACAAAACTAAAAAGAGATTTTGGTAAAGTTTTTATTTTTTAAAATGCATTTTAGTCTCTTCTTTTATCGTCAATGATATTGCATGTTGATATAGTCACAGTTATCGTTCATCAACCTTATTGTCGTCTTTCACCATCTCGCTTTAGTCGTGGGAGAAAAGCTCATCAACAAACATTTTTCATCACAGTTTTTTTTTTAACAAAAACTTCTGAAATGAGACATCCTCGATGATGTATATGGCCAACAAAAATACGTCCAGAGGACGCAGACTATGAATTGCGACCACAACTATAAATGCGAGGGTTGGAGCTAAACTCTGGTTCAGGTGGGTTAATTCAAGCTGGAGCTAAAGCTGTGTTCACGCCATGTCATAATTACCGTAATTTGGTAATTTACACGTGATGTTCTAGTTGGAGCTGTCCAAGTCCTCAAACTCAGAATTCTGCATTTCTATGGTACCATCAACGCCTAAGTAGCACTTAAATGAATCTGTGGCAGTCAGGTGGCTCAGCGGTCATGTTGTCCAAGTCATCTGTAAGTTGTATTTACAAGTTCTATGTGCATGTGAATACTTTGGCATTGATAGTGTTCCCACAGAGATGCATAATTCCGAGTCTGAGTGTAGTCATCTCGAAATTATGGTAATTACGACATGGCGTGAACGCAGCTTAAACTCTGAAGCACAGTGTCCTTCAATGAGCAGGTTTGGACACCCCTGATCTGAACACCAGTTTATCCAGGATGGAAGACCATCTACTGTAAGTCATCTCAAAACAAATAAGACTTAAAGAAAACTGGCTGCTTTAAGCAGTGCTGACAATATAACAAATGCCTCTATAATCTTAAAAACTAAAGAATCTTTATTGGCATAGATGATTGCATGGAGAACCTTTAACATCCATGGAACCATTCCATGCACAAAAAGGATTTAAATGTTCTTAAACACACACACACATTTCTTTTAAGATCTATCCACTGAAAGGTTCTTTGGGGAAACAAAAATGGTTCAAAAAGGGTTCTTTAGTTTTTATAATGTTCTTCACACTAAGAAAAAAAAATACTTTTTACAATTGTTCACTGAAAGGTTTTTTGGGGAACCATAAATAGTTCTTCTGTGGAAGTGCATACTTAAAAAAAAAAAAAAAAAAAAAAAAATTGGAACCTTTATTTTTAAGAGTGTGTGAAAGTAGATTTAGGGCTTTTCAAACTCCAAACTAACTAGCTAACTGACTTCCTCAGATTATTTTAGTGGCTGCTAATAAATTTTGCAAAGGATATTTTTTCCCCCCTGCTGTTCAGCTCAGAGTCGCTATACTTAATCTCTGTCTATGTAAATGTGCGTGTGCGTGTGCATGCATGTGTACGCAGATAATAACACGCTTTGAAGGCTGTAAAGAGACAGCAGTGATTACAGTGAGCTGAAGAAATTAAGTTACAAAGACCAAAGGAAACAGGCTCTGTTTGTGGACGAGCAATTACTCTGTTTTCTTGCCTCTTTAAAAAAAAAAAAAAATCTACAGATCTCTTGCCGTTATTTCAACCTCCAAATGAAAAGAGCATGATAGAGACTGGTGATTTAGAAGCTTCTAGTTTACAAATCCCCAGTAATAAGATAAATATGAAGTCTAGAAACTAATCAGCAGCTGCTTCTAAACCATTAGCACTGTTCAGTATTTTCTGCTCTACATGAAGATTGACATAAATACATCAATTTATGAAATGCAGGTCACAGAAAAGCAACAAACAAGTGACATTGTTTAATGATGTCGCAGAACTGCACACAATCACAAATCTGACGAAGCGACCGCTTGGATTACAGATTAATAGAACACTTCTTAAAAATCCCATGATATAATGATAAAATATCTGTTAGCTTTAAAGTCATCTGAATACTATTCCTAAGAGAAATAAAATATAGTATAATAAAATAAAAAATAATATAATAATTTTAAAATAAGATGTATAATTATTTATTTAGGACATATGTGACCCTGGACCACAAAACCAGTCTTAAGTCGCTGGGGTATATTTGTAGCAATAGCCAAAAATACATGGTATGGGTCAAAATTATCCATTTTTCTTTTATGCCAAAAATCATTAGGATATTAAATAAAGATCATGTTCCATGAAGATATTTTGTAAAAACAATTTTGACTAGTAATATGCATTGCTAAGAACTTCATTTGGACAGCTTTAAAGGCGATTTTCTCAGTATTTTGATTTTTTTGCACCCTCAGATTCCAGATTTTCAAATAGTTGTCTCTCAGCCAAATATTGTCCTATCCTAACAAACCATACATCAATGGGTATCTTATTTATTCAGCTTTCAGATTATGTACAAATCTCAATTTTGAAAAACTGAGTCTTATGACTGGTTTTGTGGTCCTTATGGTCTTCTTATGTGGAAAAATGGACTAAAACACTGGTCATTTGGTTTGCCCTTAGAAATATATACAAATTTATGTCTACTCAAGATATACTAGGAAATCATGGTTTTGTGATGTAAACTAAATCCTAAGAGATATTTTAACTCTCTGAAGCATCTTCATTCATTCTTCAAAATCACCTTCGATGATGACCTATCATTCTCTATGACTTCCCTCTTTATATTAATATTAAGATTAATTCTTAAACATGGCTGATTGAATATGTTCTATAGCAATGGACAGACAAGTAATTCAAAATACATAATTAAAAAAAAATGAAAACGGAATGATTATATTCTTGTTTTGAATAACAGTTCTTTTTTCCTCTGATTTAATAATTCATGCATCAGGTGGTAATAAAAAAATGCCCTGACCCAACTTTCTGTTTCCATTCAGCACTGGAATTGTAATTGCATTCCCCTCCTGCAGTCAATAAACACACATTTGTTCATATTAACAAAGTAAAAAAAAGAAAAGAAAATGGACTTCTATGTTTTGGTCTCAAAACTTGTACTTTGCTAAAAATACAGGGCACCTTTTCTTCTGAAAAAGTGAAGGATGTGTGTCTTAAAATTCATGATCTCTGATTAGAGGGATAGAGTAACTCTCTCTGTGACATTCTCTCTCTTACAGTAATAGACTGGCCTTTCCAGACTCATTATTTTAACAGGCTGCTCAGCAGTCTGTCTTTGAGAAACGGCTTATGAACACATCCTGTTAGCTACTTTTTCCAAAAGCTTTGAATTTCTTGACAGATAGCTTCAATTCAGATAGCTCACTTTCTTTTAGAAGCGCATTGCGTGCGTGTACTTAGGCAGTTCAGAAACATGAATACTTCACTCATGATAAGCTATTACCGTCCTGAAAGCCAGGATACAGATCCAAGCCCAGAGGAACTTAGAGCTTACTGTTTTATAGCTCACAAGAAAAGTTTTCTCTCTATTTAATCTCATTGCTGTCTACGAGAATATATAATAAACTAATCTATAAAAAATAATATTAAAATAACAATATAAAATATTATAATAATTACTCACTGCAGTGTAAAATATAATAATAAAAAATAATATAAATATAATGTAAAAAATGTTTAGGGAAAATACATTATATATGTGACCTTGGACCACAAAACCAGTCATAAGTGTCAATTTTTCAAAATTGAGACTTATACATCATCTGAAAGCTGAATAAATGAACTTTCCATTGATGTATGGTTTGTTAGGATCGGACAAAATTTGGCAGAGATACAACTATTTGAAAATCTGGAATCTGAGGGTGCAAAAAAATCAAAATATTGAGAAAATCGCCTTTAAAGTTGTCCAAATGAAGTTCTTAGCAATGCATATTACTAATCAAAAATAAAGTTTTGATACATTTATGGTAAGAAATTTACAAAATATCTTCATGGAACATGATCTTTAATTAATATCCTAATGATTTTTGGCATAACAAAAATCGATAATTTTGACCCATACAATGTATTTTTGGCTATTGCTACAAATAGACCCCAGCGACTTAAGACTGGTTTTGTGGTCCAGGGTCACATATATATATATATATATATAATATATGTCTCTGAAGTCTCTTCTGCTCACCAATCCTGTGTTTATTTGATCCAAAGTACAGCAAAAACAGAAAATATTTTTACTATTTAAAATAACTGTTTTATTTGAATATATTTTAACGTGTAATTTATTCCAGTGATCAAAGCTGAATTTTCCAGTCTTCAGTGTCACATGATCCTTCAGAAATCATTCTAATGTGCTCATTTGGTATAACATTATACACTATACCATTCAAAAGCTTGGAGTCAATATAATTTTTTTGGGGGGGTGAATGGTAGGGTTATGGAAATTAATTCTTTTATTTAGCAAGGGTGCTTTAAATTGATCAAAAGTGATGATAAAGACATTTATAATGTTATAAAAGATTTCTATTTCAGAGAAAGAAAGAGAAAGGCTGTTCTTCTGAACTTTCTATTCACCAAAGGAACCCGAAAAAATTATCCTCAGCTCTTTTCAACATATTAATAATAATAAAAAATGTTTTTTGAGCAGCAAATCAGAATATTAGAATGATTTCTGAAGGAGCATGTGACTGGAGTAATGATGCTAAAAATTCAGCTTAGAAATCACAGGAATAAATTACATTTTAAAATATATTCAAATAGAAATTAGTTATTTTAATTGTAAAAATATTTCAAAATTTTACTGTTTTTGCTGTACTTTGGATTAAATAAATGCTTCTTTAAAAACATGAAAAATATTACTGTTCAAAAACTTTTGACTGGTAGTGTATATACAAATGTGGTATAATTCATATCATAAAGTATAATTCTAAGCAACAGAAGTAAAACATTCAGTCATATCCATTTAAGTATAATACAATTTCCAGACCTGTCTGAACAAAACACTATAAAAACACTTTTTACCATGCACGTTGTTTGTGAACGCACAACGGTGTACTATAAACAACATCAACAACCGATACAGGTCGTGACCCCTTCAGCCACTGGCTCAACCAATGCGGTTTAATCCGCTCTGTGATTGTGAAGGTCTTTAAGCCATCCGTTCCCGATCTATCCGTGATCCACGAGTCATGTTTATCTCCTACTTTCTCGTAAAGTGCTCTGACAGCATTCAGGCCTGCTGCACTTCACTCAGAATTGCTTTAAATTATGTAACAAGATTTGAAAAGAAAATATATATGTTTTTACTGACCCTCTTTGAATTGCAGGATAAGAGATATTCCTTTCTGAGGTGATTTAGGGGCTGACTGAATATAAAAATGCATGTCAAAACTGATGCTAGTGAAGCATAAATATGAGGAAAATGCGGTTAAGGGGACTGAATAGCAGGATTGGACAGTCCCCTTAGAGTCCACTGTGAATGCATTAGACACTAAACTGTGCTGGGCCATAAAGCATCGATGGTAGTGAAATACCTTTTCAGAAGCCAGATTTACAACCAAAATGCATAAAGCAAGACAAGACAATCAAAATATCTGAGTTGGAACATGTAAGTCATATAAATCAGGTCATATATATTAAGAAAAATATTTAAAAAAATGCATTTCAATATAGTACCAATTATGTTATACATTAATGTGAGAGCAATTATTGAATTTGAATTTCATTTCTTCCTCTAAATGACTAGAGCCAGAGATATTACATTATCTAAAGTACCAGCACACTGTATCAGAACAATGTCAGGGCGGTTGTACTTTTTATAGATGTATGGCAAACGGGACACCTACACAGCCTCACCCCTACAGGGGGTTCCTGCATGCTGTGATAAGCCAAATATATACTGCCTAAACTTGCCTTTGAACACTACATAGAAGCTTCATATAAGTGCCAAGTGTGTTTGCTGTGAGGCACACTGATGTGATGTGATTTTTTTTTTTTTTTTTTTTTACTTTATATTTTTGCAATTTTTTTTGTTAGTTTTTTTCCCCCACTTAAAAGTTAAACGAAAAATGACAATTCTGTCATTAATTACTCAACTCATGTCATTCCTCTTTTTCTGCAGAACATAAAAGAAGACCATTGTTTTAGGAACAATATTGGACCAAATTGATGTTCACAGAAAAAAACAAAACAAAAACAAAAACATTTTCATTTGTGAAAGTCATACACAATTAAAACATGTGGCTGAGTAAATGACAACAGAAATTTGAAAAATTATTTCATAAACTTTAGAATTTTTTTTTTAAGTCAATTATGTAATTTAGCAAACAATGTGTTGTCTTTATATTAATATTATATTTATACATTTATTACATCATATTTGGGAATCTTTGGCATCAAAAGTTTGAAATTCAGTTTTGGGTCTGTACGATTTTTTTTAAAGAAACAAATACTTTTATTCAGTGAGGATGCATAAAATGGATCAAAAGTGACAGTAATAGCTTTTGCAACATATTAGAATGATTTCTGAAGAATGATGTGACGCTGAAGACTGTAATGATTGCTAAAAACTGTCATTTTAAATTGTTATAATATCTCACAATATTACTGTTTTTAACTGTATTTTGATCAAATAAATGCAGCCTTGGTGAGCAGAAGAGACTTCTTTTAAAAACATTGTATCCAAACCCAAACTTTTGACTGGTAATGTAGTCTTCTCTGTTTACATCACTTCCGTAGTAGAAATCTGTTCAGTCTACTGCATCTGTGTTTGCGGAGATAAACCGAAATACAGCTGTAGAAATTAAGCACACTTTAGCGGTAATGCTCACGGTAGATCTGCTGCCTAATCAGGGGGCTAATTGCACATTCTCATAGCTCTGAATTTTTAATAGCAATCAGATAAAGGCTCTTTTCACAATAATCCACCATTTCTAAACAACTGTGTCAGAGATGATGCACTGTCTATCCCTGAATGGCTCTTTGCACTTGGCTTTTTACTGTTAAATGCACTTGTTAAGTTTGTCCAAATGGTAAATGGCATTACACCTCCTGCACTGATTACCTTAATCTATGCTGTTGTGGTTTATTGTACTGTGTAGCTTTGTACACTGTAAACTAATTTGACTCCTGTGACTTAAGGTAACTGATTTTTATGCATTATTTAAGTAATTACCAAACTATTCAGGTTTCATAGTGATATTTTCACTTCCCTCTCACACTTTAGCGTCACAGCTATTCCTCAAGGTGAAGATTTAGTTGGGTGAAGCAATCCTACAGAAGAATCAACAAGCACTTTACAGTAAACAATGAAGAACATCACAATACAACTTCACAGTTTACCCAAAAATGACAGTTTGCTGAAAATGTACTCAGTCTCATGCCATCCAAGATGTCAATGAGTTTGTTTCTTCGTCAGAACAGATATATGGAAATTTAGCATTACATCACTTGCTTCCCAATGGATCCTCTGCAGTGAATGGATGCCATCAAAATGAGAGTCCAAACAGCTGATAAAAACATCACAATAATCCACACCACTCCAGTCCATCAATTTACATCATCTTAAGTGCTCTACATTTATAAAAAACAAATCCTTCAAAACATTATTAACTTCAAATTGTTGCTTCTGGCTAAAATATGAGTCCTGAGAAATATACACAAATAGGAGTTGTGTGGATTATTGTGATGCTTTTATCAGCTGTTTGGACTCTCGTTCTGACGGCACCCATTTACTAAAGATGATCCAGTGGTGAGCAAGTGATGTAATGCTAAATTTCTTCCAATCTGTTCCAATGAAGAATCAAACTCATCTACATCTTGGATGGCCTGAAGGTGAGTACATTTTCAACAAATTTTCAACCATAATCAGACTCTTCACATAAACTTGCCATGAACTTGTCTGTAAATCCCCAGTAAATGAGAGACTATATAATAATATTTATGCTACTGGGAGAAAAGAAAATCTAAATTCTATATAATTGCTTGTATACACAGACATTATGCACATTTTTAATAAATATTTTGGTTAAAAAAGTTGTCTAAATCACTGTGCTAAAAACAATTCATTCATGTTTAAATATTGTCCATTCAGTCAGGTCACACCTTCTTCCATATACTGCATACAATACAATGCATGCTGATCACTGGCTTTCAAGTCGAATTGCAGTTTTGCCAGGCCCACCACTGATGCCCCCTCAAAAAAAAAACAGGTGCATGATCATGCTGTGTACTATGATTCTCATTTAATGAACGCTGGGGGTGGGAAATGATGACGCATCTGTCCATCTCCAACCAGAGTCATTGTCTGTGATGATGTTTTATACGTTCTCTGGGAAATTATTCATCAAAGTAATGGTCATACAAACATTCACAGCATATTTGCTATGATCTTTTTGAAGGGATTAGGGCGCCATAAACAACCAAACAATTACTGCTTTCTTGTAAAACTCGCTGTGTCCTAGAAATGCAATTGGACCTTGGCGTAATCCTCTGGGTCTCGTTCTCAGGACAATAAACAACTGAAAAATGGACAATTACCTCAAATCACCATTGGAAGCAAAAGCGGCAACAGAAATGTGAAAACCTCTAGGGAAAACCAATTCCAGTCTCAATATCACATACAATCGGCGAGTGCCTCGCACTATCGCACAGGTTTTATGCGCATCAGATAAATATGTGTCGAAATAAGATGTATAACGGCCCCAACATCAAGACGATTTGTGACAGACTGATGAATTCTACAGAGAGGAAAAGCCTCCGGGGGAAATATGTGGTGGCACTTGTGCAGAATGAAAGCCCTCTCAATCAGTAGGGCACATTAGAGGGCTTTTTTTGTGAAGCAGTGCCTCTTGGCTTTCTTCCAAATGCAAGAAGGATAATTCAAACTGACCCCCTTCATACACAAATGGTTCTGGTCTTACAGAATAACAATCAGATCATACAGATGCACTAAGAAAAGCAAACAGGGAGCGAGAGGTCTTTCAACAGACGTTTAAAGGAGAGATAGCACATCATGTGAACTATGACCTTCACATGTTCTCCAGAAGAAAATGCTCTGTAGGAACATAATGACTGAGGAAATAGGCTCTAATATTCTAAGAAAAGAACTCAGAAGGGGGAGCACAAATGTGGTTAAGGCAAGGACGAGTGCATGGGAAGCAAGATCCCAGTAGGACAATTTCTTTGTACAGGCCCAGATGGAAGCTGCTGATTATTTTCTGCACTGGTTTTGAGGTAAAATCTTTGGGATTATGTGGAATGGATTTAAAAATGGTAAAATGTACTAAACAAATCTGACATTCCCATTGGCAGCCGAAAGTGTAATCAAATTAGACAAAAACATATAAGCACACAGGGGAAAGAGAATTTGTTGAATGACAGAACATAAAATTCTGTGGAAATCTGTAGATATGTCAGCATGCAAATCTGTAAATACCGCCAAAGTTTCTCAAGCATTATAGGAAATTTAGAATACTTGTAATATTTATTTTAATTAAGATTCAGTGCTGCCATTTCTTGCATTATATTTTGGTCTTAAAAAAGGAGTAAACAGCCTATAGGTAAAAATGATCCTCTTCTACTTAATAAATTCTGTCTACAAGTTCATAAGGATTTAAACAAGCGTGTAGCATTGCATTTAAACTGACTCAAAGAATTAATACACATACAGAAAAGACCTGACATATGAGAAATGCATACTTTGTTTTCATAATGTAACAAAACTTTCAGAACAACACCCTGAAGTTAGAGACACTGGACAAAATATATTACTGTTACTATCAGGCATTGCATCCTTTCTATAATTTCTCTGAGAACACTTTATAGATCATCAATAACATTACGAAACCATGTAAGGCTTAACAAATCATTACACTTAATCCATTTGACTGATATATTTTGATAGGATTAAGAGCGCATAATTTGACCTATCTTGCTCTTCTTGACATGTTTATTGCATCATAGACAAGTCTATACTAATTGTCATGTGTTAAAGTATAATCCAAAGTAAAATCCAAAGTGTGAATCTAGATGAAATCATATCTAAATGCACATAAAACACTGATCTACCATGCATTATATAATGCCTGTGAACGTCAAAGATGCTTAAAGCCCACATACCATTTAACTGATTATAGACCACATCTTCTAGTCGTTCGAGCCTCTTGAGAATGGACTGTCTGTCCATGGAGTTCGTAACTTTGGCATTCCTGCCTCGCAGTCTCTGATCCGACAGCCTCCCGATCTGCACGAGCTCTTCGGATCGGTCCTGGATCCTGCAGTAGACGGAGAACAAGATGATCCCGACGAAAACCAGAATGTTGACCGTCAGCAGAGTTTTGATCTTGCGTGCCACAGCCATTAAAGCCCGAGAGCGACACTGTCAGACCCCTAATATTGATCCATATGATCCGCTGTGGAGGGAGCTGTCCTTTCAGCACCACGCACAACAACCCGCGCGCGCCGCAGTTTCACAAGCCTAACAGCTGATCAGCGAGCATAAGCGATGATGCAAGTGTATACGATATAGAAGTGAAAACACGAAATAGAGGTTGCAGTCAAATCCCACCGCCTCGGGTTCTTGTGTTGACCCCCATAACAAACGTTTAGAAATGTGCCAGAGCAGCCTACGGAGATTACGCTCTGATTAAAAGCACGCGTTTAATCACGCTGTGCACTCAGGAGTCGAAAAGCACGAGATGTGCACAGTTCAGATGGCTCATTTTAAATGTCAGTGCATGTCAAACAACGATCCTCCGTGTGCAGCATCCTTCACGGGACTCCGTCTATCTGTTAAAGCAAAGATGCATCGCGCTTGGGCATCGAAGGAGGACGCGATTCCAATGGCCGGGCAGATGAAATCCACAATCCTTATGCAACGAACGCAGGTGGAAGTAAAAAAGACGCTGTCAAACGACGCTTTGCATGGCAGCGTTCTTCTGTCGCGCTCCCCGCATGCTCCCTCCCTCTCATCCCGCTTTTCACTCACTGCTCAGCGCTCCGGTGACGTCGGCAAATTTATAAATATTCAACAGACTGTGTGAGGGGATGAAAGGCTGGAATATGAGAGATGATGAGGATAGCTGTTGGATTACATTCGAATGTTTTCACGGAGATTGGCCAATTGAATTACAACTCGGAGAGTTTGTAGAAGAATAATGTTTTGCAATTTTACCCTCGAGTGCAAATATGTGGCATTTCCAAATGGATAGTGAGCAATGGATAGTGGGTCGTTACCAAATTAATACATACATACTCAACTTTGAGATGGAATTACTTATATTACTTGTAACTTACCACAGAGCGTATACGCAAAATAGACCCTTATAATACACCATTATTCTTCTTCAAGCCAAGTTACTTCTTCGTCCACCATTTTCAGATCGTTCTTTGTGTCTCTTGCCAGTTCGTTGTTCTTTTAACCGATGTTTTCGTTTAGCCAAAAGTTTTGTTTTCCACGAAGGAATACTGAAGGCATCCGAGAATCATTTTCAAAGGTGTCTGTAACTACAAAAGCAAGATTACAGTAAGTCAGTCTACAAAATGCGTTAAATGTGTATGCAGCCTTCATCTGAGAACATTATCCACCTTATTTTTAAGGTAAGAGCAGGAGCGGCCATTTGCAAAAAACAGTCCGTTCGGTTGCTTTTTATTGCAGACCGGTGTTTATTTTCATATTATTTTATTTTTTTATCATAAACATAAACAAACTGGTTTGCTATTATGTCCCTTTTTTACAAGATATAATATAAGTCTCAGTTTTCCCCAGAATGTGTCTGAAGTTTCAGGTCAAAATACCCCACAGATCAATTATTGTATCATTTTGAAAATGCCAATTTTGAGTGGAAGCAGAAAGACGCTGTTTTCCTGCATGTCTCTTTAAATGCAAATGCGCTGCTGTTCCCCGCCCTCTTTTCCAGAATAGGGCTGTGCCTTTACAGTTCGTACCTCAGATAATCTGCCTAAAAACACCTGTTTGGTTTTGATTATCACATCTATGGCGTGGGTGGATTTTTATCATTATAGGGTGGTTGTGTACACATGCTGCCAACACACATTTATGTTCAAACAACATGTAAAAGTGAATTTTGCATAATAGGTGCCCTTTAACTGCACTTAACATACAAACTGGAAGACAGAAGACAATGAGCACAGTGCTGAAAAGATGCAGGGCTACACAAGGTTTAAAGCAGCTAATGAATCGTGAATCTGGCACATTCAAAGAAAATATCTCACTTCTGCTTTGCAAAATAAGTTAGAAACAGACAGTACACTACTTAAGCATTTTCTGTTATCTGACGTATAGTATATAGTATATTGACAAAACATAAGCAGCCTACTCTCATTAGTTATCACTTCATCATAGATTTACTTTCAAATAGATTACAAAAATCTATTTGTTTTCTTTAAAATGTATTTTAAATAGTTGCCTTAATAGCTAATTATACTCAAGGTGCCAAAAGACAACTGCGCTGAGGCAGACTTTCAGGGTGTTCTTCATACAAAGTTTTCTTATGACTTCAGAAGACCTGGAATATAGGGCCTGAGTCACATGGACCACCTTTACGAAATTTCACTGGCAAAAAAAGTCCATTGTCTATAGTCAATATTGCAGCAACTAGCAATATATGAAGCACACCAACCAAGCAGCTTTCTGTTGGTCAACATGGTTGGGCATTGGGCAAGCTAACCTTTTAATATATAGTGAGCAATTTCATTCACACATGAGCAGACCGGACACATGTATACAGCAACGGGCAATTCTAGCACTATGTTAAATTGAATGCTTGCCATGGGAACTGCCTGACCAGTGATTCAATCTAAATAATGAATCCGGTAAGTTGCAGCTGAACAGATGGAGACAGAGAGAGGAAAAAAGAGACAGGAGAAGAGAATGGCAATGTCAGCTAGAGAGTACCAACATACTATGCATACAATTTTTGCACTATACAGTATGAATAGTGCATACATACAATTTTTCTGTATTCACAGATACACAGATGAGATAACTTACTACATTTGCAACAATGTGCAGTATTCAACAAAAGCACACACATAATAAAATATCTCATTACGCAACTTGACCTTCCATTTCAGTGTAAAAAGTGAAAGAGAAATTATAAACTGGTAAATTAGAAACCAGTCTCTTCAATTGTTATTGGATTAGAATGACAAAAATTATGATTTAAATTATTTTTTAAACACAAAATAGGATTAAAAACATAACAACTTTGTGTTTCCTAGATGAAAACTAAATGCCACTCTGTAGCATGAGATCTATCATGCTAGTTTTAACCATTCATGCAGTGTGTATACTGTGCATACTACATAGTATGCACATTTTTGTTTATAAAAATACACTGTACTGTTTAAAAAAAACAGTATGCAGTTTTCAGTTTATAATGTGCAGTACACTACAGTTTAGTAAAAGTATAGTAAAATAAACATTTTTGTTACTTAATATAACTGAAAGTAAGTAAATATAGTTTTCATATTAGCTATTTGCCAAGGCATAGTTTAATTTTAAATTAAATTCATTAAAGTTGTATTTAACTTGATGTGCTAAAATAACTAAAACTGAAATAGAAATGAGTAAAGCTTCATAAACATAAAAAAAACTAAATGACAAAAACACATCAAATTACTAAAACTTTAAAACTAAAATAAAAACAGAAACTATAAAAATAAAAACTGAATCAATTGTATTAAATGCATGCAGATTATAATAGCATTCAACGCATGCAGAGAAATGTACGCTCTTTCATGTACAGAGCAGCTAGTGTGGGAACTGACAAAGACACATTTTACTGTCTTGTAAGTTTTATCACATTTCACATTGCTTTTAAGATACAATATCAACAAATATAGTGCCAATGGGCAACATCTGTATAGCTAGACTAATCAAATAAGTCTTAAGTCAAGCAGGTGAAGAAGTATCCCACCATATGAATCCTAAAAAAAAAATTGTTCAAAGAGGCACTGTTGGGGAAAACATTTCACCCTGTTTGTGTTAAACTCAGATTTGTTCAGCCAGTCTGGCTGTGAAACGGAAGCTGCAAACGCTCACACAAATTGTACGATGAGCAAACCTCGCCTGGAGGTGTTGGAGTTTAATCTTCTCAAAACAACCCATGCAGCCTCTGCTTACATGGCATCCTCATAATAATTTAAAGAATAAAGATAGGAAAAACTCAGGAGAATTCACTCAATAACATCCTAATGCATGCACATGCTGTTAGAGAGAGTTGACTTCAAAACCCAAACTGAAACAATGGTTCCCATGATGCTTTCAAAAAAAAAAAAAAAAAAAATCCTGTAGATTCACCTGTTTTTCCCCCATTCTTTCATTTTTATTTCCATTTCACCTGCTTCAGTCATGGCCTAATGGTTAGAGAGTCGGGCTTGTAATCAGAAGGTTGCTGGTTCGATTCCTGCACCAGCAGTACCTACCATGACTGAGGTGCCCTTGAGCAAGGCACCAAACCCCAAATTGCTCCCTGGGCGCTGGAACATTGGCTGCCCACTGCTCTGGGGTATGTTCACTACTGTGTGCATGCACTTGGATGGGTTAAATGCAGAGGACCAACTTTGAGTATGGGTCACCATACTTGACAATGCATCACTATATTTTTTTTTTAATATTTTTTTTCAAAGCTACCATAGTCCTCTAACTACAAATAATGGAGTTCGACGTGAAAGACAGGAGGAATGTGTTTATCTAATCCTGTCAATCACAATGCAACACAAGGGTTTATAAATAATTATTGTAGGCTTACCATAGTGATTAAGGGAAAGGCAAAACACTGTTTGGAAAATGGTTTTATGATGTACTTACTCATTTTGCTTAATTAAAATTTGGAGGAAAAAGTGAAGTAGTGTAGCTTTAAGTAGACCATGGGAGAAATGTAGAGTTTGAGTTGAATCTCATCTCCATCGTGACCAGAAAGCCAAATATATTTATGTTTACCTCATTTAAGGATTATATAAAAATATGAACTCTTAAATTAAGTTGTATGTCTCCTCCTTACTATAGCTTACAACACTTATGTCATTTGTTCTCATATGCGTAACAACAAGAACTGGCTGTCTTCGCGGAATTTAATTAGTTTTCCTGCCTAATGTGAATTGCATTACGGAAGATGTTGATTGGGTTTGTTAAGACGTCTGCTAAAACAGATGGGACTGGGAAATTCCTGGACGAATTCTATATTGAACCATTTGAAACTGTACTGTACATCTCTTTTTTGAGCCACAATTTTGTTCACAGGTACATAAAGTCACAAATTTTCTTGAAGTTGGCATTAACTGGAAACTGCGAGCGTCGTCTCTATATTTGAGTAAAACAGCTTCTGCAATCTGGAATGAGAAAAATATGGGGCGGGACCTGATTTTTCTCCATTGGGAACTGATTGGATCATTGCTGTTTGCTAACTGCTGCAATCGAGTGACAGTTTGCTGAAGAGTGTATTCCTTTCATTAAAGATTACAAGAGCACATGACTTGAAAAATAATGATGTCCACAAATAAATCATTTATAATAACCAGTGCAATATTCCATTAAAAATAAGTTTATAGTTTGCTGAACTTCAACACCACCAAGATAAAAAAAAAAAAAAGGAAATATATCTGCACCAAGCTGATCCTCAGCGACATGCTTTATTTGTGCTTTTACTCCACACAGAAGCTAAGAGCTGATGCCACTTGCCTTTCAGGGCTTTTAGCAGTATTAGCTCAAGGGGAAGCCAGTTTTTCCTTACGCACCTAGTTGTCAGACACCAATCTCGCCAGACCTGAAAAGAAGAGAGCAAGAGAGAGTGAGTGAGTGAGTGAGTGAGAAGGAGTAAGAGTACTTAAGGGAGAGTTGAAGTAATGTGTCTTTACCCAGCAGCTCCTCTGTTAATTCAGACCACCTCCAACTCACAGCCGTTCCCAATTAACAAGCATATCATTAATCAGCAAATTGAGTAACTGATACTTATCAGTTACTTAAGGTGCTTAATCGGCAAGCTACATTATTCATTTATTTATTGGTTTGTTTCTACTTTTGTGTCAGAGGATGCCTTTCAAATGAACTGAAGTGAAATAACGTGACTAAACAAAACATGCCGTATTCAATCCATCGCCTTAGCCAGCTATGAGATCACCGATGTCCGGTCCTCTGTAAATTTTTCATGTTCAAAAATAAAATTTCTCTGAATGTCTAATTTGCGGTTTAAAACTCCTCATATGAGTGTCTGCATGTATAATTTAGTTTAGACAGTTTTGAAAGAATGTTTAGCGTCCGTGGTATGAAAATGATCCGCTGTGTTGCCAGATCCAGCTATTATAAGTGTCTTTGGACTTGTCTTTTCTACTTAATTTGACACTTTAGAAAGTTAATAAAATGGGAAGTTTCAGTTTAGGGTTAGCAATATCTTTATCTTATCTTAATTACAAAAGATTTTAACTAAGTTTGGTTTATTATTTATTTATTCATTTTTCAGTATTTATTTGTTTTCATAGCAGTATCTACCAATATCTGACACTTAAACTGACAGTAATCAAAAAGCACACAAACAAGATATCACATTCAGTAAGGATAACGCAAAAAAAAAAAAAAAAAAACAAACATTAAGTTATTATCTGTCAGAAACGTTATCAACGCTATCAAACAGTAGCATTTAACACCAGTACACAGATCTGTAGAATAATAGGTTACAGAATGAAAAGAAACATGTAAACACCAGACATGAAAAAGGCTGTGCTGCTAAAAACATTCATAAGAGCACTAGACAAAGTTATCATCTATATAGCAATGGTTATTAATGAAAACTATAACAGTAATATCTATTGTTGCATGAATAATAAACAACTGATAAAATTATCTACCCCCAACCTATAGTAAAGTATTAACAAATTCAAAAACATATTCTTTCACAGGATTTATAGAGTTTTGAACTTTCATTAGGATAACATCATGATTTATTGGACATTTAACAAATATTGTTTGATGTATATGAAATGATAGTATAACATTATATATTTAGGTTTATTTCCATTTACAAGACCTTTGTAGCCTACAGACAGACAGACAGAATGACAAAATGACAAACAGACAAAACAACTGACAGACAGACAGACAGAACGATACTATTAAAAACAGAATGACAGTGACAGACAGACAGAACAACAGCTATACAGACAGATAGACAGAATGACAAACAGACAGAACAACAGCTATACAGACAGACAGAATGACTGACAGGCAGACAGAATGATAGAATGACAGCCAGACAAAACAACAGACGGACAGACAGACAGATAGAACAATACTATTACAGACAGAATGACAGTGACAGACAGACAGAATGATAGAATGACAGCCAGACAAAACAACAGACAGACAGATAGAACGATACTATTACAGACAGAATGACAGTGACAGACAGACAGAACAACAGCTATACAGACAGATAGACAGAATGACAAACAGACAGAACAACAGCTATACAGACAGACAGAATGACTGACAGGCAGACAGAATGACAGAATGACAGACAGACAAAACAACAGACAGACAGACAGACAGACAGACAGACAGATAGAACGATACTATTACAGACAGAATGACAGTGACAGACAGACAGAACAACAGCTATACAGACAGATAGACAGAATGACAAACAGACAGAACAACAGCTATACAGACAGACAGAATGACTGACAGGCAGACAGAATGATAGAATGACAGCCAGACAAAACAACAGACAGACAGACAGACAGACAGACAGACAGATAGAACAATACTATTACAAACAGAATGACAGTGACAGACAGACAGAACAACAGCTATACAGACAGATAGACAGAATGACAAACAGACAGAACAACAGCTATACAGACAGACAGAATGACTGACAGACAGACAGACGGAATGATAGCTAGACAACAACCAGTCAGAGAGATAGACAGACAGACAAGCACACACACACACACACACAGAACAATGGCAGACAGATAGCGAGAATGACAAACAATAGAATGACAGACAGACAAATAGAATGATAGACAGATAGACAGAATGGCAAACAGACAGAACAACAGAATGACAGATAGACAGACTGAATAGAATGATAGCTAGATAACTACGAGAAAGAGAGATAGACAAGCACACACACGCACATAGAACAACGACAGACAGACAGACAGACATACAGACAGACAGATACACAGATAGATAGATAGATAGTAGATAGATAGATAGATAGATAGATAGATAGATAGATAGATAGAAATGAACCACAATGCAAGTCTACCCATATTACTCCATATTAGCGCCCTAGAAAAACTTTGTATTCTGAACTTTTTAGTGTAATATATAATGACACTAATCCACTGGAGTGTCTACAAGTCTGCCAGAATTGTACATTATCACTTCCAGCTAGCCTGCAGCTACCAATTCAACACCATCCCCTGCCTGCTCACATTACTGCGCTTATTAAACATGCAAGAAGCATTATATACTGCACAAAAACAAGATTTTGTTTATTGACTTAATCAGATAATCTGGTAGTAGTGTATTGATTGAAGGCAGCTCCAAATGGACATACCATCACAGGTCTAACTTTTGGATACACAGTGTCCTACATGCAGGTCATCCACTAGCCACTGGACACAAGTCCTTTAATGAGAGAGAGGGAGATAATGAAGATTATGATGGTGATTATTATGGCTCACTAACTGAGAAGGACCAGTAGCGTCTGGCTGTGAGATTGGCAAAAAAACACAAGGAATTCTGCTGCAATTCCACTGCAAAAGTTTAAAACTGGCAGAAGCTGCACCTGCCTGCTAGTCACCAGGGAAACAGGCCAATATGTGTGTGTGTGTGTGTGTGTGTGTGTGTGTGTGAGAAAAAGAGAGAGAGTGTGTGTTTGGAGGGATGTACATGCTCTCTGTCCATCTGTGGTCATCTACAGACCAGCTGTTATTGTCTTGACGGTTATGATGTGTTACATACACATCATGTTACTACAGACAGCAGAACAGACACATAACGCCCATACATACAAACATGCACATATGGTCAAATCCCCTTCATCATTCCTTTAGCAGACAGTTATGCGCACACACACATACACACTCTCACACGAATCCCTCCACACACCCTCAGCCGAGATAACAGTTGGGAGCTAGATATCAAACAGCGGATATTAGAGAACAACAGTGCAGCCAGCCAAGAGCCACACCCATCAGATCAAATCTCATCATCACACAATCACCACATAACACAATCACAGCAATATAGAATTACTATACCACACCATTTAATTGCATAATTACATGCCATCATCACACATTCACAACATCCCAGAAAAACCCCAGCATCACACAATCACAACAGATGATCACATTGCAGCATTGCTCATTCACATCACACAATCATAACATGTTACAGTGATGACATTCAAGCATCAAACAACCACAAAATACTAAATTCAGAAAATTACATCAGAGCATCCCAAAAATAACATCACACCACTAAATAATTACATCACACAATCACAACATTATGTAATCGCATCCCAGCATCATGCAAGCAACATACCAACACCACACAGGTAGTGTAACATCCAATAATCACATAATCACATAACAATTAGTTGCAATATCACAACAACAAAGACACACAATTCTAGAATCCGAACACCTCCAAAATCACAGTTTCACTCAATCACATCACACAGTCACAGCACTGCATAATGACAATGTGTCACATCGCATAACTGCAGCAATCACACAATGATACAATCACAGCATAACAACACCACACAAACACAACATTCTGAAATCACACCATCAGACCATTTATTCATTATCACAATTACCACAGCACACAATCAAAACCAGAGCATCACACAACTACTGTATGACATCATTGAATCACTGCATCATGCAATCACAATAATATTCAAACCACACAAAGCATCATACAATTTTGACATCCCAGCACCAAAAGATCAGAACACCAGCATCAGTCAAATATAATATCCAAAATCACAACATCTTAAAATCACATGCAAGGCACCACCAAGTAACAACATTCCAATATCACTCAATCATAACATTACATGGTTGCAACAACAGTCACATATCACAATCATACTGTATAATCACAGCATCACAACATTACAGAAGAGTACTATTATGGACACAGTTCCAGTAACACAGCTTTTCTATAGTGTATATAGTATAAAGAAGCACAGCTTTGAGCAACCACTAATCTATTCTTTTTTATTTCCAACAGACGAGGCAATGCAGAAGAAAGGAAAGATCAAAGTAGTGTATAGCTCCTCTCTCACTTCCTCTGCCTTATCCTCCCCCACTCCGTCTTCATATGTGATTGTAATTAAAGATAGAGGCATTGCATGGCAGTCCTCGGAAAAATAATTAAGGAAAGCGACAGAGGGTGTTGTGGCTTAAAAAGACAAAAGTTAGAGAAAAAGTTAAGGTTATTGAGGTCACATGGAGAAAAGAATGAAGATGAACCAGGAGAGGACCTGCAGGTCGCTAATTGAGCGCAGCTGCCCACTTTTTTTTTAGCAGTCTTGCTTCCAAGTTATTCACAATCATGTTCTCCATAAGGATAAAAAAACCCATTAAACCAAATTAACCAGCTCTGAGAATGAATGTTAACATTACAATATATGAAAGAACATATGAAAATCTTTGTCTTTTGTAAAGGCTTTTATGAGGGGCTAAACTAGAATACCATGGATCAAATAAAATATATATATTGTGGTATAATTTAAAACTACTGACTTACAGTCATTGACTGTAAGTATAATAAGCAATAATCTTATAATAATGTTAAAATATCTATCTATCTATAACTACAAAATATTAATATATGAATATACACAGTAAGCAGTTTGAGAGCAAAAGGAGATTACGTCATTTGAAATGCTTCATGGGAGTTTGAAGTCACCAATAAGTTATTTCCGGCAATTTCTGTTTCCATAGTAACAGTGAGTTCTCTGACTGGTGGATCTTCATGATTCATGAGTAATGTGATTCTTCATATGAAATTGGGCTGTTAAACCTGATTTTTCTTTTCTTTTCTTTTCTTTTCTTTTCTTTTCTTTTCTTTTCTTTTACTGAAATCTCACTGTCTGTCCTGAGCAGCTTATACATTCTTGTTAAAAAACTATTTCTCTATTGAGAAAATGAATAGAACCTTTATGCCATTCATCAAACGCAAAAAAAAAAAAAAAAAGACATTCTTGTTAACTGACAAAGACTCTTCAGAAATGCACATTTGGGCATTAGAAAACAAGCTCTCACAATTTATCAACATGTTTTTCTCCTTTTAGGAGTGATTACAATACACTTTATTTATGTTTTTGGAATATGGCCTCTCCTAATTGTTCCATTGTTTCATCAGAAGGCCACAGACCATTGCTCTCCATAGGAAAATATTGTTCTCATAAACCACAAGCTGAAAAAAAAAAAAAAATTTACATAAAGCTGTTTTCAAGAACGTTCCTGGTTCTGTGTTAAATCTGCAATCAGGCACAGATCATCTATTTATTCTCTAGGATGTTTCAGAAACATCAGGGTTGCACTAATCCAACATTGCTTTTATGGCTTTTTAAAAGCTTATGGCATTTAACTGGCACAATTTTATGTAAGAAGTTTATGACTGGAATTTCAAAAACAAACTCTGACTGCTGGTGAATGCTAGTTCCTAATGAAATAGCAAATACACTGAAGTTTCTGAATGCTAAAAATAGAAACAAAACGGCGAAAGCAAAGAGTATTTCAGAATATAAGTAGCGCCATTATATGCAAATGGCAAAAAAAAAAAACATTTGCAGTAATACTGCTCGAAAATACCTCTGCCTGTGATGAATGTACACTTTAAAAGCATGAGTCTAACATATCCTTTAATGTTTTTGCATGCAATTTGCATGATACATATTTTTAAACAATGAACGGTGGTCTTTGAATACCAATAAGGTAATGCTACTTCCATTCTTCTCATCTAGGCATCTCGGGTATGGCTATTGACTTTTAAATATGAGATTTCTAGAAAATTAAGCATTTAATTGTGCTAGAGAAAAATGTACTTTGTACATTTAAAATTATCCTAATACACTACCATTCAAAAGTTTTGGATCAGTAAGACTTGTAATGTTTTTTTAAAGAAGACTCTTATGCTCATCAAGGCTGCATTTATTTGATCAAAAATACAGAAAAAAAACAGTAATCTTGCAAAATATTATTACAATAGAAAATAATTGTTTCTATTTTAATATACTTTAAAGTATAATTTATTTCTGTGATGCAAAGCTGAATTTCCATCAGCCATTACTCCTGTCTAAAGTGTCACATGATCCTTCAGAAATTATTTTAATATGCTGATTTATTATCAGTGCTGGAAACTGTTGTGCTGCTTAATATTTTTTTGGAACCTGTGATACTTTTTTTCAGGATTCTTTGATGAATAAAAAGTTAAAAAGAAGAGCATTTATTTATAATAGAAATCTTTTCTAACAATATACACTACCGTTCAAAAGTCTGGGTCCAGTAAATTTTTATTCTTTCTTTTTTTTTTGAAAGAAATTAAACCTTTTATTCAGCAAGGATGTGTTAATTTGATAAGAAGTGATAGCAAGATTTATATTGTTAGAATAAATGCTGTTCTTTTTAACTTTTTATTCATCAAAGAATCCTGAAAAAAAGTATCACAGTTTCCAAAAACATATTTGGCAGCACAACTGTTGCCAGCATGAATAATTCTAATAATAAAGCACCATATTAGAATGATTTCTGAAGGATCATGTGGCACTTTAGACAGGAATAATGGCTGATGGAAATTCAGCTTTGCATCACAGTAATAAATTATACTTTAAAGTATATTAAAATAGAAACCATTATTTTATATTGTAATAACATTTTGCAAGATTAATGGGGTTTTTTCTGTATTTTTGATCAAATAAATGCAGCCTTGATGAGCATAAGAGACATTAAAAGTCTTACTGATCCAAAACGTTTGAACGGTAGTGTATATAAGACTCTTTTTGCCAGTCTCTTAATTCCTGCTTTCCATAATGAAAACTACTAGGGGATTCACAGTCACTAATAAGGTGTGCACTCTTTTGCTACCATGCTGACCTCCTTTTGCATTTTACCTTCTTTTTCGGATCCAAACTCTCCCTCTGTTTTTAAGCCAATATTTTAGACATGCTCTGCATCAGGGGTGCCCGATCCTGTTCCTGGAGATCTGCTGTCCTGCAAAGTTCAGCTCCAACCCTAATCAAACTCACTTAAACCAGCTGATTTAAAGGCTGTGTCCAAAAACTGAAATATGCTGCCTCCATGAGAAGCATAGAGAGGGAGGAAGACAGCAAGGCATGTCTGAATTTAATGATCGTGTCACATTCTGTCGACTGAGATGCCTTCATCTAACCAGTTTTAAAAGCAGCACGGCCTGACAGGGCAGCGAAGCAAGTCAGCTGCCGAAGCTTTCAGATGCTAATAAATTTTCAACACTCACAACTGTATTGTCAGGGAAGCCCTGTTGTGTGAACGGAACTGTACTGGACAAAAAGTTCTGTCATTTCTTACATGTTGCAGGTTTTCATGTGTAAGACTTACAGGGATGCAGATAGGAGTCATGTTTCACCTGAAGGTTTAAGTCCAGTCACTCTGTTCCACCAGAGCTGCTTCAGACAGTTTTGTGGTCAGCGTGTGACTCAAATGCTTTGCTCTTTACTGAGGTATAAAAGCTCCCATTATTTAATTAGAATTTGACGGATGAAACCGCGCCTCAGTTGAACTTTTGTCATGTCAAATGCTTTGCAGTTTTGAACATCGCCATCTTTGATTTGACTTTAGGCACTTTCGCACCGCATAGTTCTAGGAACTTAGTTCTGGGATCTAGCCAGCATGGTGGTTCCTAGAGAACCAACTTCTCCCTCAGGCCATTTTCCTGGTTGCATTCACACCGGCAGCATGAACTCTGAAGCGGCCGACAGCAATGTCTTTATTCACGGCATTTACAAATGTGAACAACCGGAGCTGGTTTTGTTGTGCGTCGTGGGTTTCGTGCTAACAGCGATGGATTGTAAACGCACAATTTACGCAATTGAAAGAGCATGAAAATCTGGCTAAATCTCCTATGACAATTTGCAGTGCTACATATCATTGATGCTGAGAAAAGAACAAAATGCTGCACAACAGATAAATTCCGTTATCGCTGTTTTCCATGTTCTTGGAGTAAAAAATGTCAGGTAGCTGGTGTTTTGTATGCGTTTGGCCAGTCAGCGTACACTTACGTCACTGGTAGTTCCTATAGAAGTGTATTAGACCCTACTCTGAAGCAGGAGCTAATTTAGTTCCCCCAAACGGTGTTCCTAGAACTAAATACGTTCCTATTTTCAGCGGTGCGAACACGCCAAAAAGTGGGAACTTCCACCATGAAAAGGTTCCTCTGGTGCAAAAGCCCCTTTTAGTCACTGTCGCTTTAGTTACAGGTGATAGTCACAAACAGAATACGGGATTGACTTCAGTTGCATGTTCAAACAGACAGTATTCAAGCCTCTACTGAAGGCTGTGGTATGTACAGGACATTTCAAGGCAGTGTGAATGTAGTCTTGATCTAGATCAAGGCTACATCAAACAACTAGACTCATGCTGACTGGATTGGACACCCATCCACTACTGGATCCCACAAGCAGGCTTATCTGTCCCATCCACCAACTCTTCTGGCTTTCATCAATTTACATGTATAGTGTATCCCTGGGAAACAAGCCTAAGACCTTGGCCTTGCTGATGCCATGCTCTACAGGAACCCCAGCCTCCTTTAATAAGGCAATTGGATCTCAACGCCTCCAGCTGTGCTTAGCTGACTCACTGCCCATGCTGGTTAATTAACTGTTCATGAGTTTAAGGTTAATGACTTACCGGTCTCCCAGGCCAAGCAGAAGATGCCATGCCAATCTCAGACTGAACTTAGCTTGAGGTTTCTTTCTGCAACAAGATTTTTCACTCGTTCCTTATGATACCAAACTGGAAATTATTTTGAAAATCACAATCTCCAATCAGATTGCAACACTGCAAAACAACATCCAGTGGTTTGTAAAGGGTTAAAAAGCACTGGGTTAGTACTGGAAAAAACTGGTTTGAGGCAATCTAGATATTCACAAACAGAACTGCATATTATACTTGTTAATAATAATAATCAGCACTGATTACTGTTGGACAGACAGATTTTTGTTCACAAAACTACACACATTGCTAGACAGCAGAATTTCTAGACTACAAAACAGCAGTTGTCTGTTCACTCTCTTTCTCTCTCACTTTTTCTTTTTCTCCAGCTGATTGGGTAAAGCTTGTTATCTGCAGCTGTCATTGTGAATCTCCCTCAGTGACTTGGCAGCATGAGTATTAACTGTCTGAATCTATCTCATCTCATAGATTCTTCACACAGAGAGGTGTGCAGTACACAGCGTCTCTTAGCCAGATTAACTCCCTGTCATCAATCCTGTCCTGTCACAGTAGACCAGGTGAGGTCTGACTCTGATCTGATAATTCAGAGCATATGATGAGGTGTGACGAATAGTACTACAGTTTCAAACTGAGAATTGATCCCACATTGTGTACATTTATACTGTTACTGTATGTCACAGACCTGTTTGCTGAATCCAATTCTAAGATGAAACGGAAAAAAAGGGAGACTGGGGCTAGTTGTCACACTTTATACTAGGGAAAGGGGAAAGGGAAGTGGTGTGTGGCCAAGTATGGTGACCCATACTCAGAATTTGTGCTCTGCATTTAACCCATCCAAGTGCATGCACACAGTAGTGAACACACACCCGGAGCAGTGGGCAGCCAATGTTGTGGCGCCCGGGGAGCAGTTGGGGGTTCGGTGCCTTGCTCAAGGGTCTCACCTCAGTCGTGGTATTGAGGGTGGAGAGAGTGCTGGTTATTCACTCCCCCCACCTACAATCCCTATTGTTATTATTATTATTATTATTATCATTATTATTATTAATATATATATATATATATATATGAAAGTTAAGGATTACAGTTTTTCTCGATTGCTAAAACACTATAACCAGGCTTTTGAACTAAAATTTCAAAACCACAACGCCATTTTTCAAAAAATACACCCATTTCCCTAAACTATAAACACTATTCCCTGCTTTGACACATGAGTCAAATTTGGTGAACTGTTACTGCAAAACTCTACACACAAATCCCTACATTTCTCAGTGCTTACACCATGTGCTCATTTAGAAAGCACTAGGATTCAATATTGTTCACTCAAGTCAACACAGTTTGAGCTCAATTAGCACACAATTACCCAAGTGGAAACACTAGGAGTCAAAATTTATCACACACCAATCAGAAACTTTGATGGAGTTAAAAGGGCCAAAGTCAGCTTACAGTTTTTCTCAGTGGCTTTGGTGCATTTCTTAGATCAGAAATGAACTTCTCAAAACTACTTGTTCAACCTCCACATCATCTAGTCACTTGTGCACATCATAAAAAGTTTCTCATTCTTTTGAACAAGTTGCGATTGCTTTGGTACATTCATGCAAATGATTATGTACATTTGTCTGTGGTTTCCTACATTATCAGTTGCTATTGTCATGTTGCTCAAAATGTATAGTTCTCTGTGCTATAGTCTTTCCCCTCAAAACCTCAAGTCATTAGTTCATCATATAAATCATTACGGTAAATGCAAAATGGTTGATCTAGTTGTTATAAACTGTCAAGCATATTTTCTACACATTTCTATTAGACTTTTACTGTAATAAATTTGGCATGAATTGTTTAAGTGAATCTTGACTTTCACTAATGAAGAGAATATAGATCAACCAATGACAAACCAGTTCTCTGAAATAGCTCAAAGGTACATCTCATGAAATCATATATAGAAAGAGGACAACACAAGAGTTACAAATTCTGACAGTGGACTTTCTAATTTTTATTTTTGCCTTTGTGCACATCTTTCTTTTTCTTTTCTATTTCACAATGACGTTGTAATGTGTTTTTTATTTTTTTTTTTTTTTTGTGGTCAGACCACTAGTAAAGGTGCAACTTTGAATCATATCCAGTCTTTTTCAATCAATATCCCACATACAGTAATGTGTACATTTGTACTTTTGAAATGGATATGTGGCATACATAAGAAGTGCAGCCTTCTGCATTTCAGTACAGTAACTGTCATCCAAACTGTTGCCATAGTTTACATCAGGAAATGCTAACAGAGAGCATTACTTATATATACTGACAACAAGACTAATCATTTTGCCTATCTTGTTTGTGAACAATGACACAAGGACATCAGGCATGCAAGATGGTTTTACCCCCATTGCCTTGCCAGGGCCAGTATAGCCTGTGATGCTGAAGAGGTTCTTTGGCCTGTCTCAGACCAAAGACGGTATACTGGGGCAGAATAATTCTTTTTGTTGTTTTCTGTATTGTACTGTACTCTACAGTACATTAAATTGAGGAATAAAACATTTGGGGAGTACCACAAGCAACACTTATTACCGGTTTTTGTAGTATTGTTTTGAATTGATCTCATCAGTGTGTAAAACTGTGTTGTAGTGTGTGTGTGTTTTTGACTGTTTGTGTGTCATGTCTGAGAGGAAAGTTTGGTTTTTCAGCAAGATTGAGTTGTTTTGAGTGGAGAGCTTCATTTTGACCTGAATATAGGAAGTTTGGGGAATTGAGTTAGAAGTTATGGATTCGTGTTTACTGTTTTGAGAATACGAGGCATAGTTTCAAGAAATGTGTTTAAGCAATCGAGAAAAACTGTAATATCCTAAACTAATTTTGTCTAATTGGACTTTTGACTTGAAGCCTTACAGTTACTGACATAAAGACCCTGTAACCATTACACCCTGTGACAACTAGCCCCAGTCTCCCTGATGTACAAATACTACCTTTCCCAACAGGTATTTCATATGCGGCAGGACTGGGTCCAAAGCAATTCACAGTCAAGGAGCATTTCACAGTTCTTCCCATCCTGGGTTGCACCACCCCACAGAACATCTCTGATCTAATAAATCACTGTGTCATGAAGACTGATAGGGCAGTCGAGTGGTACGAAGCAGAAACTTGTTTGAGAGGGTATATCTACAAAGAAAAAGAGAGAAAATTCATATTTTACATTTCAGTACAGGATTGTCTATGGTGATGAGTCAGTTGATCAGTTGCTATAGCACTACTTCACTCATAAGCATCATAGTAGAGGGTTCTCAAGTCCAGATAGGGAATGCACGCACTTAAGTGTTTTTGGTTTAAAAACTTACAAATTGTGAAGATGTCCAATGATGCACAAGTACAAGGTTTAAAGAGAATATGTACGGTATCAATAACCAAGTCACTCCAATATCTGCATTCTTTCTCTCTATACACAAACACACACTGGTTTCCATGTTTTATGAAAGGACATTCCATGTTTCCATGTTTTATGGGGACATTCCATAGGTGTAATAGTTTTTATATTGTACAAACTGTATTTTCTATCCCCTGACCCTAACCCTAACCCTACCCCTCACACAAAACTTTCTGCATTTGTAGTTTTTCATAAAAAAGATAATTCTGTATGATTTATAAGCTTGCTTTATATATATATATATATATATATATATATATATATATATATATATACTGCTCTTTTGAACTAATCAGTCCTAAAAAAAAAATGCATCTCTGTTTCCACACAAAAAAAAATAAAATAAATATATAAATAAATTTAATTAAGGTTTTTTTTGTGTGTGCACCAAATTTATTCATATATATCAAATATATATCATTATGATTTCTGAATATTTTGAATGTATAGAATGATTTCTGGATTTCTAAAATCATTGGATTTTTAAATTGTTATTATATTTCATAATATTAATTTTATCCTCTATTTTTTTATCAAATCAATGTTCTTTCAAAAAAAAATACAAATAAAAAATATTAATAACATATATAACAGAAAATTATATATACAAACTGTGCATGACACACATACTGTATACATATTTTACAAGTTATTACACACAAAATCCAGAGCACTATTAGGTTCTAGCAGCTGTGCAAAGTAAAATCAAATCTTTATTTTTCAACCATACATCCTCCATATACACAACAGATCAGATCAGTCTCCTCTGACAAAAATGAAAAATCGGAGTACAGAGACATGTTCTAATGGAACCCATGCCACTAATATTAAGAGGAAACATCTTTTAATGAGAAGCATCGTCTCCTGCTGGCTCTTCAATTGACTGTGAGGGTCTTATTCTGGTCTCATACTTGGTGACAATTATGTTAATTTTCTTGCGAATAGAAGTTCGCAGTGGAGTCGCTGTGACGAGTCACCATGTCCTCAACTATTCCAATTTGCTGTTATCACATGAACTCATTCAAGGGCTAAGTGCTTATGGCTCAGATTGTTTGTTTAACCCCTGCAGCGCAGTTTTTTTTTTTTTTTCTTCAATTTTCTTCAACCTTTTTTGTTCAAAAACAGCTTTCTCAGTCTAGAGCGATTGCATCACACTGGTGCACGAGATTGCTTTGCGCCTTAAAAGCACAATCTGTATGTGACGGCACAGTCCACCTCTAATTAGTGTGCAATTTAGGCCACTAAGAGAAAATCTGTCGGTTAAAATTGAAGAGATTTTGATTGTGATTTCTGGGCAATTGTAGATGCCCAATGAATAGATGTATAGACCCTAAATCAGGCTTCACGCCTGGAAAGTGGATCAATATAGCACAAAAGACACTGCTGAAGCATGAGGTGTGCATGTGTGTGCATATAAGAAAGAGAGGGGGTGGGGAAGTGATGAGAGAGTGGGGGAAGGATGGCTTTTGATTGGTAGGGTCCACTGGAAACTGTAAGCAGTTGGCCTTGGAGTTTCTGAAAATCCAAGATTATCCATACAGCATAAATTCATGCAACTCACCATGAGAAGACTCATGTATGAGCTATCACAGCTGCTCATTTGAAGGAAGAACACTCGAGGAGGTTAACTGCATTGTTTTAAAATGCTGAAGGCAAGAAACTTGCAACATGTTGTATGTTTCCCGTATAGGGGGAATGAAACTCATCAATATGAGATGTTACTAGATGAATGGAGAAATGGGGTAAAAAGCTAAATGAAATGAATTTTCCTGGAGATGTTGCTCCCATATGAATGATCTAGGAAATCATTTAAATAAATGTTTTCAAATGCATTCATTATGTATGAGTGGTCTGTTAGAAATAAATAAAAAGTTGCTATATTTATGAAGTTAATAACAGTGTAAAGGTCTGTCTGTGAAAAGTATATATCATTTAGCCCCAGCCACTGCAAGTAATCCTGTTATATACATCACATTACAGAAAAAAAATCTGTGCTTGTAATAACAAATGTTTATAAACTTGTTGCTTTAAGGGCTCCCTTTCCACCAAAATAAAAGCTCTATGGTTTAAAGTTAGAAAATGCAGGAATTATGATTAGTACTGTGAAATGTATATATATATTTTTTACAATTGTAATATTTCCTATTTGTTTAACATTTTATTTAATCATAATACATATAATAATAATAATAACAATATTATTATTACTTAATATTGATTTATAATCACAAATTCTTGACAAAGTTCCTCAGCAGAACAAAAAACAAGCCTTTTAAATTAATTTGATTTTTCCCCAAATTATGCAGCATTACAAATTAGCTTTAAAGACATCGAGAAAAAAAAAAAAAATCTGTAAGTTTACTCACCCTCTTGTCGTTCCAAACCAGTATGATTTCCTTTTTTCCGTGGAACACAAAAGATAATATTTTGATCAATGTCAACTCTTTTGACTATTCAGTAAAATCAGTGAGGTCCAAAACAACATGGGACCCATTTGACTTTCACTGGAAAACACACTAAGGATGACAATGTCTATTTTTGGATGAACGATCCCTTTAAGAATTTATTTTAGAATATATCATGCCTCCACTTAATCAAACCTTAGATAAATAACGAGACATTCCTCACCTTTGTGCTATGAAGTCCTAACAATTTACACTGCAGCATGTTATAGAAGTATTATGGTTCTTTTACAGAAGCTGACGCTAATGTTTTTAGCATCCTTAGCCTAGGGCTTTCTCCGAGCTTTCACAATTTCCCCTCAGTTTATAGCTCCATTACTGCAGGCAATAACTGTGGCATTGCAGTGTTAATTCACTGGCAGTAAATTCAGCGATGGCAGTAAATGGTTCAGCGCCTCTGGACAGCACCAGGTACTGTATGTGTGCGGACACAAGCAGATTAGAATCCAGCTGAAATACTACTAGCACATTCATACCACTCAGAGTCATAACAATGGATGTAATATAAGAGGTTGCCCAGGGTATCATTTCAAGCTTGTTTCCCATAATTCCACACTGGTTATCATTTTACAGCTTGTTTGAACTTTGGAAGCTACAACTAAACCCTGAGCTTATTATTTGGCATGGCATTTACGGAAGTACGGCATGGAGTTATTGTACCACAGGGACAAGAAATGGAGATTTCATATCAGCATAAATTCAGAATAAGAGACTTTCCATAAAACATTTCCAGAAACATACTCAGGTACACCAAAAAAGAAAAGAAACAAAAAACTGACCATAGAAACTAGTTCACTAATGCACCCTTGCAGCAAGGCCAAGAATTCAATGCATGCTTCTGTTCAATTCTGAATTGCATTCTGACACATTTCAGAAACATAATAACTGCAGAGACAAAGACGTTAGGGTTTCCTCCAACTCTCTTAGCCAACTTTGTTCCATGTGTACTTTCCCTTATTATTCCTTTCTGGTTTCATCATTTTCACCTCTAACTACTCTGTTTTGTTCTCAATCCCATTTTCTTTATCGGCTTTCAGTTACTCTCTAGGGGATGGGAGGAGAGTATTTGTCAGTGTCAGACATGCTCCACTGAGTTCTGGAGTGGACAGACCTTAAACTGAGCTCAAACTTAGAAACCAGAACATATTCACACACACCTGACCCTCCCTCACACACCACACACACACACACACACACACACTGAAGGAGAGAGAACTGAGAATATCAGCAGGAGGGAATCACAGTGAGCAGACAAGAAAGAAAATCCAATGATGAGTCGCCGTACAAACATTCACTCACTTATGGGTCAAATCTTTCTGTACATATGAGCTGAGAGCACTCAATATGTGAAGATTAGTTCTTTCATACTTTATCTTATTACTTTACCCCCCCCCCCCCCCATCCCACCTCAGCCCACCTTTCCTCAGCATTACCGCCTGAAAATGAAATTATGTTTCATTTAACGTACTTGTGTGAAGTGATTTAACTGTCACTAGGAGAAAACATTGACAAAGACAGGTTAATCTCTCACATAACATGATTCTCTCCAGAGAACTCCCACAAAACTCTAAAGCCGGTGCTATTGTGATGAAATCAATTTAGTTTACATGTTCTAACTTCCATTTGATGTGTATCTTTGGTAAAGTGTGTTCCTTCCCTGGTGATTTGCTAACATTTCTTATATATTTATTTGCAACAAAGCTTTTTCAGTATACCTGATGTACATTCTTCATCTTTAAAAGAATATTATTGTATCAGTACAAATTAAAGCTCTGTTGATAGCATTTGTGGCATTATTTAGCAAGAATGCATTCAATTGATCAAAAGTTACAAGAAAGACTTTCACATTGTTAAAAAATTATATTTCAAATAAAAGCTCTTCTTCTGAGATTTTTTCCTCTCTCAAAAGAACTTTTCGCTGCTCTTTTGTAAATCAGTTACATTCTTCAAAATATTTTATTTTGTGTTCAACAGAAAAAAAAATGAAAATGAGTAAATGACAGAAAAACAGGTTTTTAAAATTGTAATAATTCACAATATTATTGTTTTTACTATATTTTTGAAGAAATAAGTGCAGCCTCGGTGAGCTAAAAACAGTTAGTATTTTTACATTTATCCTAGTGCAATGCCTTGCTCCATAGACTTCCATTTACCGTAAACAAGACTTTTTTACTTGTTTTTACAAACTGAAGGGATGAAATTACATCCTTTGGTAACCAGCAGCATGTCACAGATGCGATCAATAGCGGTGGACTTGTATTGAATCTGGACCATTCCTCTTGCATCCTGAATGCATACAGATTAATTTCATCAAACAGACATCTTACTGCCATTTTGAAACTAAAGCCTGATGTCTTATATGTCATGCTGTTTGAAAACGCCAAATGGGGACATGTGATGTGAGCTGGCAAGACATGGTGCACGTGTGACTACCCTGGTTCCAGACGCACGCCCGCCACACTGAGAGAGCTATCATCACACTTCTCCACGGGATACTCATGTCATCTTGACATGACCAAATCTAAGGTGGCAGATTTGTCATGATGAGACCGCTAAAGTCAGAGACATATGTGTGCCAGCAGCTCTTAGCTTACAATGTGTTACTTTAGGAGGATCTCTCCCTGAATTTAAGTGAAATCTTCTTCAGAAAAGTTTGATTGTGAATCTCAGGAGGTCAAACTAAATACTTCTGTAAAGTCTGTTTTGGGGTTTGTTTCATGTTTTTGTTTTCATGTCTTTTATTTTGAAGTTTGGTTATGGTTCCTGTTTGTTTCTTGCTTCCCTTGCCCTCATGTCTCCTTGCTATTGGTTCCCTTGTTCAATGTGTCATGTTCTGATTGGTTGTCCTAGTCATGTGTCTTGTTTCCCATTGGTTATTCATGTCATGTGACCCTCACTGTTTGCTATAAGTAGCCATGTCCTTGCCTTTGTTTCTTGTCATGTATTGATGTTGTAACCTGCTGTTGGTGAGTCTAGTTTGTTCCATGCCATGCCAAGTCTGTTCCACACCAAGCCTGTTTCATGTCAGGTCTGTTCAAGTCAAGTCTTCATTTGGATTATGTTTGTATTTTGGAAATCATCATTGTAAATAAACTGCACTTGGGTTCATCACTACGCTCGCCTTCAGTGGACTCTTTACAACTGCATGAGGGGTTTTAAAATTTGCAACACTATTTGGGACATGCGTTTAAAATCTGACTAAATGAATACAATACATACAACAACAAAAAAAACAGTTTACTGGTAACAAGCACTTAAATTTAGCCTATATTAGTATGAGCTAGCAAATTTGCAACCAAATATTGGTTTGTAGATTGATAAACTTATATTTCCAATAAATTAAAGACAAATAATTTGATTCATCATTTTATCCTAAAATAAACAGGGTTGCAAGTTGAGCTGAACAAATTATAACACTCCATTTCATGTAACAACTGAGTCAGAATTTTAGGTGATGTTAAAATTCTAGGTAGAGCCAAAATGTATATATGAGAACTGTGCATCCAATGCTTTTTTTTAAACAAAAAAGGTCATGGGAGACCAAAGCATAACATGCTATTCATGGAGTGTGCCAATTATTTTTGTAGTTCTGCAGCTTTACTTATTAAACTATAATTCCACTAACCAGTTCATTTTGAGGTTTAAAATAAGCTACACCGTCACTTTTAATTGAAATGGTAATTTATTATGTGGCATTTCGCCCATGTTTGTGTGCAATGTGAGAGTGAGGTTTAATTTGTCTGTAATCCGTAGATGAAACTGGGCCAGGTGTACAGGGAAAAGCAAAAGGAAAGCCTCAGCACTTTGAAAGTAATGTTCTCTACTGCATTACTGACAAGAATCAAGAGTCAACCCTTGTAGTATTCTAGAACTAGAATCTCCCAGTTTCCTGTATTTTGAAACTCTAAAGACACCCAAATACAGAAGTTCAAATTAAATAAACCATGCAGACTTCATGTGATGCTACCCCCAAATCTCCCAAATATTTTCATCCTTATACTGCATTAGGCTGAGCCACAAATACAAACACAAGCATTGGTGACTCAAAAATGTTTGTAAAAAATAAACTCATCATTAACTGTAGTAAACCAAAATATGTGCCAAAATATGATTCCATAATCCATAATGACGCTTTGTGTTGTCCTCTCACACTGATACATTTGTTTAGAAATGTTTTAGACTGTTTTCACTTGTAGCTTAATTTCTTTGGGTAATTAATTTCTGGCAGTATTGTTGACTTGATTGCACAGATACTATTTGAACTGAACTGAGCTGAGCTGGATGATGATATCACTGAATCAATGATGAACTGACTGGAAAATTGAGTGTTTGCTATTGTCCTCTTGCATTATCGACCTGTTTAATGCTGTAAAGCTGCTTTGACACAATCTGTATTGTATAAAACGCTATATAAATAAAGGTGACTTGACTTGATCTGTGCATATTACTTCACTTACTTATTCCCTGGAGAAAGCAATATAATGGATAGAGGACTGGAAGCAGTTACTATAACGCTAAAACAGTCTTAATGATGGATTTGTATATTACAAACATGCAGCATTTTGCTTAACAAGACATTAACTAATGGCCTGGAATCATGTGGATTACTTGGGGATTAATGTGATGTTTTTATCAGCTGTTTGAACTCTCGTTCTGACGGCACCCATTCACTGCAGAGGATCCACTGGTGATCAAGTGACGTAATGCTAAATTTCCCCGACTCTGTTTCTGATGAAGAAACAAACTCATCTACATCTGTAAATTTCCAGTATCTAATCCTTTAAAAATGTACCTCTCCTCAACAAACCACATGATTTGAGGTATCTTTGAGGTCTGAATTTCATTTTAACAGAACACAACTAAACAATGGCCACATATTACAGTAAATACAGTAAAATACATTTATACTTCAGGAACCCTTGCTGTATGGCTGCTATGAAAGACTGTAATTGTAACTTTGGCAAAACATCAATGCCTTTTAGCAGACGGTTTCCTCTATCCAAAATGTCAGTCTGCGATAGTGATCTTTTATTATTCAATACGACATATCTCACAAGTGAGCCAGGTTAAGGAATCAATTTGTTTAAGGGTTCAGCACGGAATTTGATTTTCAATCCCAAGGTTGCACCACCTTATTCTCTAACAGGGCTCTCTTCCTATTACCCAGAATGCATCAGCATATCATTACAGTCCCTGTCAGGAGAGAGGAGGGTCAGAGTCGTTCTGTAACCACAGCGACTGTGATTGTAAATCCAACCTCGTCCAGATTCAATCATCATACAGCCAAAAAGGGAGGGGGGGGGGGGGGTGTTACACATAAAGACACTTTTGGAAATGCTGAAGTGCTGTTTCATGTTTGGTGCATTCAATCTAATACAAGTTGGATATTTACAGATGCAATACAATGATAAAAGGAAGCTACACTTGCCCAAGTATCTATGTTTCGCTGTGTTAAGGGAACATGCATCAGCTCAGCACTCAAGGGGATTTTTGTTACCTGAGGGTGGATGTTTCAGAATGACTTGTGTCAGCACCTGCCCCTTATGCCCTATTTGGATTCATACACCATTAGGCAGCATTCGTCAATGAAACTGCCAGCTCCAGGGTCCTATGTGTGATCGAACAAGGTTGCAAAAGGTTATGAGACATCCCAAAGCTCTGCATATTCTCAAAACAGCACTGTGATCTCTGCTTCTGACTAACAAGATATTATAACATTCATCTAAAATTAAATCCAAGGCAACAACAGGATCAGCATGTAACATCTCACTCAAAGCCTTCGATCTCTTTGAATCTCTGTTAAGACCCGAGACTCTGAATCAAATTTTGAAATAAAATTAGCTTTGATGTTAGAGTCACATGGAAATGTTGACAGGAACAACAAAGCAGCACTAATCTTCGTTGCTGGTTTCATCTGACAAAAATGAAATATTAGACTCTGAAGCACTGCACATCTACGCTATTTTCCACATATACTGTGTAAAGAATGAAGCTATCAATTAGAGTAATTTAGAGCAGGACGTAGTGGTAAACTAGATTTGTTTCCTTTAGAAAGTAGGTAAAGACTTCTGCATGCTCATATCATCAAGGTTTCTGGTGCCTGAATAAATTAATTTAAATCCTCCTACTTATAAGTATGAAAATATCAAATACTGCAAAATGAACTCTCTGGACAATTTTACTCACAGACTAAGAGAGGAAGGATTTTAGCTCTAGTACAACACAATATAAAGCAAAAGATGCACATATAGGTGTTTTCTGACAAGGCTTATCACTATCTTTCATCATCAGTACATAAAAAACCTACAAATTGAAGTGTACAGTCAATATTTGTACACAAATAACAGTAAAAACAGTAATAATGTGAAATATTACAATTTAAAATAACACTTTTGTAATGTAATATATTTCAATGTATCATAAATATTATAATTAATTCCTGTGAAGGCAAAGCTGAATTTTCAGCATCATTACTCCAGTCTTCAGTGTCACATGATCCCTCAGAAATCATTCTAATATGCTGATTTGGTGCTCAAATAACATTTCTTACTATTATCAACAGTTGTGCTGCTTAACATTTTTGTGGATCATTTTTTCAGGATTATTTGATGAATAAAAGGTTTGATCATTTATTACTCATTTCTTCTATCCAATAATTATTCATCTCTTTAATAAATAACTAAATAAACAAACAAACAAATAAACTTTTGAACAGTAGTTCAAATGATTAAACTTGGTCACCCCAATCTTAATACTACGGTTACACTTTCAATAATAAACATACTCAGTCAACCATTAAATTGCTCATTTCAGATCATTATGAGGCTGCTGCATGCTAATAGTGTTTGACTGTATAGACATTTAAGAGGATCTCCTAACCTCTTAATTGTCCTCTTTACATCCATTTCCTAAACTGCACCCATCAAATCTCCTGTTGGCATGAAACATGTCTGGAGTACTGTGGGGTGGCCTTGAGACCTTTTAATTCACACCTAGTGAGAATTCTTAATTAACGTTGTTCCGCCATTAATATCCTGAGGATCAATAAATGACAAAGTATAAGTAGCATTATCTCATTTATAAAGATTAACAACACCTCAGTGCATTGTTCATTAACACTCACCTTCATGTGTTCCTCATGCACTTGAGAAACACATGGATATACAGAAAGGCAAATACACACGATTACATCATGCTGTCAATATCCATTCGCAGATAAACTGCAATGCACCGTGTCAATGCAGGAACATGCACAAAGTAAATGGGCACACGCTGTGCACCACAGACACATAAAAATAACATACGACAAGCACAACCTTGACACACAGAGACGTGCCACATGGAAAGTCACACATATGCGCACACAGTACCCAGAAATGGAAGCTTTGACATCTTGACACACACATTCCCGCAAGGATGCTGACAGCAAATGCAGTCAGTGTCTTTCTCCTGATACGAACCGAGCTGACTCATTCAGTCAGTCACCCATTGGGGGTCTTGTCAACCCTGTCTGAGACAGGGCTCAAGCGAATGCCACTCTTTACTGAGGCTGAGGTAAAGAGAGGGATGCAGAGGTGAAAAGCACCTGCCTCCGACAGATCCACCCTTTTCTGGCGGTACAGACACAAGATCATTTATGGATCTTTATCTTGGTTTTAGAATATGCAGATTTTGCACTGCCCATACACACATACATACAGTATATATGCAAGACATTTATAACACAAACTATTTATATTTCAAATAAATAATGTTCTTTTGAATTTTCTATTCATTAAAGAATCCTGAAATGAAGTATCATGATTTCACAAAAATATGATGTAACAAAAAACTGTTCAACTTTGATAACTGAGCACAAATCAGCATATCAGAATGATTTCTGAAGGATCACATGACACTGAAGACTAAATTAATGGCTGCTGAAAATTCAGATTAACATGAATAAACAATGTTTTAAAATATATTCAAATAGAAAACAGTTACTTTAAATTGTAATAATATTTATTTTTATTTTTTAATATTTCTGGTTTTCCTGTATGTTTAATCAAATAAATGCAGTCTTGTGAATGCAGACTTTTTCAAAGTCATCAAAAAAAATCGTAAGTATGCCTTTACTCCTCTACTTTTGACTATTAATATACAGCATATCAAAAATTATTTATTCATCATTTGCAAAGTATTGTTCTTTCTATCTGTACAATGGCAATAAAGAGTGACGTGACTTGAAATTCCAAGCCTCAAAAGGTATTTAATGGGATCAAAAACAAAAACGCATGAAATTAACATGCTTCCACATGTGCACAGATGTGATAACATGAGTTAATATGTAATATGCATGCTTTTTTTTCCATAATGGTGACTGTGAACTCAGGATGGTGGATGTATCATATTAATTCTGGCATGAGTGAAAAAAAATATTCACACAGTCTGCCATAAGATCAGCATATCTGATTTTCCATAACATCCATGCAATTCAATGAACCCCAGGTTGGTTCCAGGGGACCATAAGTTACTTTGAATCTTCTAAATGACTAGTGAAACCATATGGCTTCATGTAATCTGATCCGGGGTGAAGTCAGTGCATCTCATAGCAGAGAGGCAGGGAAGATGAGTCAAGACGCTAAAGAAGAGATTAATCTTACCAACACACACATATGCACACTCACTCGTCTTCAAGCATATTTCACAGCTTGGTATAAGGGTGGGAGTCTCTCCTTTGATGAGATTTTCTTGAAGGAAAGTCATCTCATCAGGAGAAGTTCAAAAAGAGGCTCCATCAACAGCAGAATAAAGAATAAGAAGAGAAAAATCAGCTTATGTTAACCTCATTTGATGAGTCTGTAATTTCTCTAAAATTTAATTAAAACTAAAAAAATGGCTTGTAGATGGCTAAAAGGAGTCTTATCCTGGGATACAATTAAGGACAGGCTAGGCCAGGGAGTGTATCAGATAGAGTAAGTATTTGCTGCCCTCTGCTGTTCAATTTTATCATGAAAGTCACGTTAAAGTTAAAAAACAACAACTGCAAACTGTTTTGCAAGCAGAATCCGTTAGAAATATCATTATAATGTCATATATAAATAAATACAATAAATAAGTTCAATAATAATAATAATAACGCTAGAAAAATCTTACATCCACTTCTAGGTTTATTTTAACAAGACAGTGCATATATGCAATATACAGCGATTTATCTACTAGAATGGGGAAAGACCAGACATTCATCTTTACAACGTCTGTTCAGTGTTAAGTATAAACTGCATAAAATCAGGTATAAAATCAAAACCTGAAATCAAGGCCAAAAAAAATAAATAAATAATTCAGGTTGGTCCTAATAAAGAGCATGCGCTTTCGAGAATAAACAAACAGGCGGTGCCTGACAAATTACTTGTTTATTCAATTTATTTTTCTTCCTACATATTTTAAAAGAATGAACAATCTTCTCCCCAATGATATCTTTAAGTGTTTTATCAATTAATCCCATGGTGCTTTTTTTCTTTTTAAAATTTAAAACTAATAAGATCCACATTAGATTCAGTGGCGAAGTTTCCGCTTGAAAACCAACCTTAAACACCAAGCTGTTAGGAATTCTTTGAGGAAGATGCCCTTATGGGCAGGGCTGGTCCACTCACATAAAATTAAAAATTCAGTATCTCAAAAAAATTGAATATTTTCTCAAAGATCAATCAAAAAAAAAAAAAAAAAACTCTAAAATCTCCTGGTAGACGGTTGCATTGATTTTGGACTTGATAAAACACAATGGACCAACACTAGCAGACAACATGGCACCCCAAATCATCACAGACTGTGGAAACTTCACACTGGACTTCTGACGTTGTTTCTGGTTTAGGAGTGGCTTGGTTCTAGGAATGCGGCAGCTGTAGCCCATTTTCTGAAGACGTCTGAGCGTGGAGACTCTTGATGCTCTGACTCCAGCTTCAGTCCACGCCTTGTGAAGCTCTCCCAAGTTCTTGAATCGGCTTTTCCTGACAATCTTCCCAAGGCTGCGGTCATCCCTGTTGCTTGTGCACCTTTTCCTACCACACTTTTTCCTTCCAGTCAACTTTCTATGAATATATTTCGATACAGCACTCTGTGAACAGCCAGCCCTTTCAGCGATGACCTTCTGTGGCTTACCCTCCTTGTGGAGGGTGTCGATGATCGTCTTCTGGACAACTGTCAAGTCAGCAGTCTTCCCCATAACTGTGGTTGCACGTTCTAAACTTATATTTATACCCAATAGTATTTTATACCCAAAATTAATCAAACTAATCAAGCTCAAAATGGAATATTCAAATTTTTTGAGATACTGAATTTATAATTTTCATAAGCTGTAAGTCGTAACCATCAGAATTAAAACAAAAAAAAAAACTCTTGATATCTTTCAGTTTGTGTGCAATGAATCTAGAATATAAAGAGTTAAAGTGCTTTTTAAAATTAAATTACAAGAAATAAAGAACGTTTCCATGATATTCTACATTTTTGAGATGCACCTGTATACTTGGATTCGGAAATTCTTGTGAAGGTTCTTTTCAATGAAATGGTTAAAAACGGTTCACAAGTCTGAATCATCTGAATCTCACCTGTTTAATCGACTGAAGCAGTTTTTCTAACACAGAGCTGGGATACTTTAAAACACAAAAACATAAATATTGATGGATGAAGTGAACATTTACCTACAACCTGTTGAAACAAATCCTGAAAATGTACCCTTTCTTTTGTAAGTTCAAGCTTGTGAGTGACTTGCACTGAAGGTTAAGCCATTTTCTTATCAAAGGATTATTAAAGACAAACAAAGCACCACAGATACAATGGCGTTACCATGTTTTTAGACATGTATGTAAATAGCAGGGTATCATTTAATTGTGTAAGGTAAATCAAAGTACTATGGTACAGTAGTACCATACCATCACTGCAGAATTACCTTTCAGAAAATACTGCAGTGATGGTATGGTACCATCACTGCAGTATTTTCTGAAAGGTAATTCTGTGCTGTGTCATATGAATGATACTTTGTAGGCCATAGAGGTGCACTAATGCTACACTGTTATATTCTCTCAGTTCACTCTCTATCAAACAGTACAAGCTACACTTTTGATTATATTAGATTCATTATGGAATGTGAGGTCTGCATACATTTAAATAGAATGAATTTTAAAACTTGAAAGCAACAGAAGTACCCCCTCCTGTGCCCCTGTAATTGCCATGACTTTTTGTCATGAATATGTTAATTTTTGCTTGTTTATGAAACATTCAACATCTAACAAATACTTTTGACTCTAGCAATCATCCCTCCCATTGCAATATTAAGAAATGTGTTGCGTACTGCTTGCATAAACAATTCTGTGTTCAGCAGTGAAAGTTGTACATCAGAATTCTGACAATGCTGGCAACCGTATGCCTGCATAGTGTTTAAATTAGTTTGTGAGGCAGAGCATTCATAAGTGTTGCATTTCAATCAGTATGTGTTTAACTTACAGGAAAATATGCTATTTCACATTTGATTTACCCTGCTGCAAGGTGAGTGTATAATTCATTCCATTATTTGGAGTCTATTAAGGATAGATTGTATGTTGTTATGTTTTTTATTGGACTCTGTTTCTGAAGGAAAATGGCTCGTGTCAGTATTTCCCTCATGTTTTGTTTTCCATCCCTGGCTTTTCATCTCAGCATCCATTAGACTGATTCACAGCCCAACCAGAAAATTGTGATAGGAATCTACAAAAATAATATACAGTATAGCTTTTTTGCCCTTAAATGAAGGCTTCGTGTAAAGTTGCATGACACTACAAGCTGTCCATAAAAGATCTACAACTGTATAAAATGGCATAAGAAAATTGGATTTCAAATTAAGGTCTACAACTGTTTAAAATGCTTGTCCCTGGCTTTAAAGAGCTTTAACAGGTTGAGGCCATGCAGTACTAACTGAAAATTATATTATCATTATTAACATTTTTAAGGCCAATTCACACACACAAACACAATGTTTTTGTGTTCCACAGTGCTGCTTTTTAATAGTTTTTTGATGCAAATTTGCAGGAGTCAGAGATCTTTGAAAGTGGTGGCACGTCTTTTTCTTTCTTTCTTTCTTCAACTTTTTTGTGAACAGCCCCTTAATTCTGAAAATTCAAACTAGTTACATTGCAACAGATGATGAGGCACAAGAACCAGTGTTATTGAAACGTTACTTACCCTACTGTATGGGGTTTGTTTCTAAGATTTATGTGTGTGTTTGGAAGAAGTATTTTATACTCACCAAGGCTGCATATATTTGATCAAAAAAGGTAAAAAACAGTAATAATCTTAAATATTATTACAATATGAAATAACTGTTGTCTGTTTTAATATATTTTAAAATGTAATTTATTTATGTGATGGCAAATCTGAATTTTAAGCAGCTATTATTGCAGTTTTTAATTGTAATTATTCAAATATTATTCTAATATTTGATGTTGAAGAATTATCAAGGTGCAAAAAAATTGTGTTGCTAACTTGCTTAATATTTTTATGGAAACCATGATAGATTTTTGTGATGAAAAAAAGAGCTGTTATTTAAAATATAAGTTTCAAACAAAAAAGTCTTTACTGTCACATTTGATCAATTTAATGCAGCCTAGCCAAATTAAAATATAATAATTTCTTTCCAAAAAAAAAAAAAAAAAGTCTTTGTAACCCCAAACGTTTGAACAGCAGTGTATAAGAAACCTGCCATGAAACATCCAAAATCACCAGGTGTGACATGCATTTGGTTTGGTTTTCTCATACACAGTTATCATATGAGCTGTATGGGCCACTTTTAAGGTGCTTTTTTTTTTTTTTTTAGCTTGGTGGCCCTTGTAAGCTTTCATTTTCATTGTATGAAAAAAAAAATGAAGCCTATAGGTTCTTCTTAACATTTCTGTGTTCCAAGAAACAAAGAAAGCTAAATGGATTTGGAACAACATGAGGGTAAGTAAATGACAGCATTTTGGATGAACTATACCTTTAAGAAATATATTCTTGAACATACTTTGAACATACATCTAGCAGATGCTTGTTCATCCCCTTTTATTGCAGGACTCACAAAATACTAATTGCTGTTACACTCCCCGTGAAGCGACCTAGGGTTAAGTGCTTTGCTCAAGGCTACAAACAGTGACAGGGCGTCACAGCAAAGCTCAATTCCATGGGTCACCTCAACCCAGGAGCAAACCTGTGACCTTTGTGCTACCCACCCACTACTAGGCTGCATCCACCAAGACATATATTTTTAATATGCATAATCGCCATGTGCTTCAATCTATGCTTGTGGTGCAAAGGTCTCAACTCCCTTCTCTCTAGTAGAGTGGATCTTCAAACAACCATCTGGTGCTCACACTACAAGGGGGAAAGATTATTCTCGATATGGGCAATTAGAGAAGTTGTTAGTTATGCAGTCCTGCTAGTGCAGATCACACACATTACAGGAAGCACTCCTGCGGTGAACGCTCAAAAGGCGGGTGCAAACTGCAACATCGCATACTCACCTCTACATGTTATGATGTTTAGCTGAACATCTGTGCAGTCTGATGTTGTGTCTTCAGGGAAGAGGCCGAGACGGAAAAAAGTGTGTATCTTGGACCTTGTTTTCGGAGGTCTGATCTAGGCAATTAAAACCGAACGAACTCTTTCCTTTCTACCTGACTGGAGTCGCTCCAGCATTTGTTGTTCAAAATGCTGCACGAAATAGGTAGCGGCATAATCAAAAGGATATCTCATCTCTGGGTGTACAAACATTGCTATCTCTCTGTTGATGTACTAGCAGCTATATTGTGGCTCCGGGGCCCCATAGCGACTTATCCTCAGAGAAAACCAACCTCCCCTGAGGAAGGAGAAATGAAACCATTGTGGTAATCTCTTTATTGTAGTTAAGGGAGGAAGTGGCGTAGACACGTCTGTGGGCTGCTGTGCAAGCATTCAAAGAGGATGTTGATAGAGAAATCCTGTTATTCATAAACTAGCACAAACATGCACTGCAGTCACTGTTTGTTCTCAATGCAGAGGTTTTACCTGTTTACTGAGAGTTGGAATAAGGAGATTTTAGTGAGATATTTTCAATAGGGGTTTCAAAACAGAGGCATAAATTGTTGAAAAAGAAAGGAACATGTTTCGATTTGTAATGCAGTATCCAATGAATATATGCAAGAGAAGAAGGTCAAGGAGGTTTGTTCTTCTTCACAATGACAGAAAAGTTTTCTTATGCATTTTTTTGAAGCAAGAAATAGCCTTTGAGAAAAAAGCGCCTTTGCCCATGTTGAAGCCAGCTTAACTCTTCAGAGCTCGACAAGTCAAAGATGGTTTTGCCTCTTGGCAGCAGAAAAGGTCTCCTGCAAAACAGAGACCTGCACAAAGCATAACTGATGGGCCGAGACAGATATACGTTCTTCCAAGTGAAGATTCACAGCAAATAGGATTAAAGCTAATGGTGTTTGACACACCTGGCTTTGCTCGTCTAGAACCGTGCAGCTTTAACATGTTGACATTTCCAAAGGTTGTTTTGTCAGGCTGCTCCGTGAAGCCGAAGCAGGAGTGAGTGACATATCGGAGACCGTGGGTATCCACGGAAACGGAGCCACGAGCGATGTGCGTTTTATAAGGCCATCTAGAAAACATTAGCTCCACCAGAGTGGACTGCAAATCAAATGACCTCGGAGCTCAGATGCTGGCTAATGTGAGGATGGCTGCAGGTAAGTGGAGATGAAATGTTCCAGTCGAGCTCAGTGGACTGGATGGACCGAGGGAAAGAAACCCCAAACTGTTTACTTTATCTAATAGCTCACAAGCAACAATTGTCATGACTCAGTCACCCTTTATTCACACTGTAAGATGCATAAAATGGCGAGGTGCTTCGTAATGGATTGGCAGCTTTGAAAGGTTGCAGGTTCAGACCCAAGCCATGATCGTTTATGAGCTATTAATGTTGTGTCTTTGACTGAGGTTTTTCCAGATGCGATTGTCCCAGCAAATCTTGTGCCTGGTGGAACATGGCCCTAGCAATTCCAAAGTAAGGTTTAACATCTTTTTTATTAATAGTATGATCTTGGAATAATGTTTGTTTTTAGTTTTTTTTTAGTCAAGGGTTAAGGGTTGATACGAAATGACAAACTAGGGGCCAGATTTACTAAACAGGGCAAATTAGCGCTAGAGCGCAATTCCATAAAAGCGAAGATGGGAAATTCTGCGTGTGATTAACTGACAATGTGCAAATTAAAGAAAACAGACGCAGCCAGATCATTTCCATAATGACCAGCACAATCTACCAAGAGCCGTGCAAATTAGCGCCTTGTTTTAAGACACGCTTTTTTGGGCGTTAAATAATGGCACAAATACCAGTAATTTGACAAGCTGAAACGTTAGTAAACTATTTTAATACACTCCTCCCATAAATTTTTCGTCTGAAAGGTAAAGTCTTACAAATGCATATTCAATAAGGTCATGTGCAAAAATAACTGTGTCCATGCCTTTTCAGCATCATTAGTAAATCCTGGCAGTACTATTTTAATGTCGAAAGACGGTTTGCGCTGGCGCAAGCTGTTGGTAAATCTGGCCCTAAATGTTTCTGTACTGTTGTTTGCTAATAGTTCTTCCTAAACTGGATCCAGTAGCAGGTCAGAGTCAACACTGGTAGTCGTCACATTTCATAACTTCTAATTTGTATTGTATCTAAGTTGATTTCTGTTAACATTTATTCAGCAAACTTCGCCCATGTCGACAGAAATTACAGACTCTGGGAATAAATTACTTTCAGTCACTGTGGATCACAGTTGGTAGCTTAAACATACTAAATCAATTCATGTGGAAAAATCAGAATAGCATAACAATTCACAAATAAAGCCTTTTGATCCCATGTGTTTAATAGAACAAAATCGTCCTGGAGAAATTAGTGTGAAATGGAGATCAGAGCTGTAGACTCTGTGGCTCTTTTATTTCTTGTGATTTAGGCGTTGTGATTTTTTTAGGCAATCATTGGCAGATGCTTGTCTGGGACTGACAGCATGTCAGACACTTTTGGATGATAGCAGCCAGTCATCCAAGAAAAATAAATGAGTCTTGATGCATATCTAGAAATGTATTCTGTAAATGTATTGCCATAGTAGTTAATGCACATGACCTAAAGTGAGCATATACAGTACATTTTGAATGAGCGTTTTGGAAATTATAGTGTTTCCGTTATCATTTCTTATGCAGTGTCTCACAGTTTGCAATAAAATGTGTGGATGGAAAGCTGATTAGAGAAAAGATAACTATCTTGTTATTGATGTTTGAATTCATACTGCCACAAAGATAAATGTGAATGTACACTATGTGACCAGTTTGATTTAAACACCGTTGTAAAATCCTAAGAGTAATAGCCATTTATTTATTAAACCTCAATTTCATTGCATTTTCCATCAACCATTAAATCGTCATAGAACTTGTTCAGAGAAACAGAAGGTAAGAATCAACCATTTTGTGCGAAAGTGGATATTACCAGTCTACCATCTTTATTAATAATCCTGTGCGAAGGCAGAGTGGGAATCAGCCACCAAATAGGAGTGTAATTAAATCTACATATGGTTCAACTCGCCACATTTCTCTTGGCATTCAAATTAAACATTGTAAATATGGAATAATAACTGGCCTGTGTACAAAATATTTTTTCCCCCCTGAGATAACAGAAAGAGGTGGGAAGGAGAGGGGGGCAGTACATTAGCAACTCAAATGAGATCATAAACTCTCTTTGCGAGGTAATTGTGAAATCACAAGCTGTGGTAAAATATTGTTGCCAGATGATTTTTTTTTTTTTTTTTTTTTTTTTTTAACTGTGGTCTGCACCCTGAACAGATTGATTTGAGTGATTGAAGTGTTATTTGAGGAAATGAACTAGTTATGCTACATTTTCTTGTAAGAGGTGCACAGAAAGGAAGCCGAGCAGAGATATGAGTACTGAAAGTCAGTAAGCGAGTGCAGTGTGCTTTCATATATCAGATAAGAACGTCATAAGACGTGGCAAAAAAAAATCATAACATGTATTAGCTAGTTTTCCAATAGTGTTTAAGTGGCAATAAAATTGATCTTTTATTCCACACTGTGAAATACATTAGAGTTTAAGAGATTACGAAAACCAAAAAAAAAAAATGTATTGTGTGGAACTTGGTTCAATGCATTGGTTGTTGATTAGATTTTGAGATGTGGGTGTTATACTCAAAAAAAAAAAAAAAAAAAAAAAATAAAAAAAAAAAAAAAAAAAAAAAAAAAAAAAAAAAAAAAACATGAGAGGGTGGGGTTTATCTGGGCAAAATGTTTGAAGAAATCCTACATACTTTGTTGTTTTTACTGAAAGATCAATTTATGACATTTTGATTAAAAAATAAATAAACCATACATATGGATTCACAAAAGTATCTATAACATGCATTTAGAAAGTAATACATTTTCATTTCATGCTGACTTGTGCTGTGCTGCAAATTCTTTACTTTATTTGGATGTTCCTTATTTGGTGGCCTTTTAAAAATTGCTTGTAAATTTGTCATTATGCTATATTATGACAAAATCTTGGATTCAGTCTTTTTGTCAGCTTGCTTTCTTTCATTTAGCACAGGTTTGTATTTCTTTTTGGAACTGTAAAAATCTATGATTTGGTAATAATATAGCACGCCAAGAAATTTATAAGCATTTTTGTAGGGCCACAAGTTTAACAAGATGGGAAAAAATCTCAAAAATGAACAAATATTTTTGGGAAGTTATTAGACCCTGTATGAGCAAAGTCAGTAAGTTTTAGTCCAATGTGATAACATTAACTAGCTGCATTTCACGTTTCAGCTCAGAGAAGTGATGGACCACTTCAGATCATGTACTTTTTGGGTGTCCTGGACCAACCAAACAACTGAAGATGGAAAAACTAACAGAAAACTTCACGAGGAACTTCTTTTTGGCTCATCCTGAGGAACTTCTTTTTGGCTCATCCTCTGATTGCAACTAAGGTGAGACTTTTTAGTCTGTCTTTCATCCTGGAAGAGAAAAATTTTTAATTAACCATGTTTTAGGAGTACACTAGTAGAAGGCCTTAAAGCCACAAAACCTTCATGGAGGCTATGCAGTGCTGCTGTGCATAGATTATGAAAGCAGAGACCACAGAAAGACTAACACATTTACAAATTGCAGTCCACTCTCTTATAAGAACCTCTTGGGTTCCTGAAATATTTCACCACCGCTCCACCATTAGCTTTGAATATTTGAGAGCGTCTCCCGAGACTCTCCAGTTAACAACAAACACAGATTTTATGGAAGTGCAGGCAACAGCTTTGTTTTTGTGAAACATGTTGCCCCCATGTGGATTTGAATCATAGACTTCAAAAGAGCACTAATCCTTCATTAATGAGAGTGTGGGGTGTAACCTTCAGAGTTGACACTCACAGTGTCAGAAAATAAATTACAGGCCGATGCCTCTGCTTAGGAGATGCTCTCATGAGACAACATTATCATGTTATTTTCCAACATTTAGAGACATTAGCATTTGTGTAGTCCAACTGCTGTTCAAAAGAGGTGTCTTGAATACTACTTAACCTTACATATTGCATGCATTGTAGGTAGATGTGGGTTTACTAATCCCCCAACATGTCATTAAACATGAAATCCGTGATTATATCCCAGATATACTACAAAAGTCATACCATCATGCAATAATGTTATGCAATAGTCAATGCTAAACATTTAAACCACCAGGTGGCAGTAGAAGTCTACTGTTAGTAGCTTTGGCTTTTAACCATAATGCTCCATGACATGGAATATCACACCTAATTACATTTTACAGTGCTTTTCCTGCAGTAAAATTGTGAACTTTTCTGCCGTTACTAAAACTACATTCAGTATCCTGTAGTTACAGTTGTCACCTTGGTCTGGTTTAGTGTCCATGCAGAGGAAAATGTTATTGCTCTTTTGCAGATCAGGAGGTGTAATGGAGTTCTTCATTTGAGTATCATTTGTATCCTTTGCAGAGATAAAAGATCTGGAAAAAGAATAAGAGCATAGCTCGGATAATTTGGTCTTGGAAGAATTTGATGAAAAATGCTGGAGGTCATACTTTGGTATCTGAATTTTAGAGGAGATGTGAGATTATGAGGGTCTTTTTTTATAGAGAAAATAAACCTAGAAAACTCAATCTTATTGCTGTCAAAGAAAAGCAATTGAAATATTAAATAGATCTCATTCATGGTGTTTCTTTCCTTTGGGCCTTCCTGTGCTTTATGAAAATTAGTTTGACCTTTGAGCGATGGAAATCGTTTCTCAAACATTATTTCTTTCTGATTCTGATTCTGGCGCCACCAGTGTCATGAATGCATGAATGTGTTCAGATGAGCAAGATCTCTCAGAGCAGAGGTTTCAGTAGACGAAAGCAGGTACAGGAATATGGTGAAGTGGGATGTAATGCAATCACCACTCTCAAAAACAAGATGTGTCAGAGGACAAGAAGATAAAATAAGAGGAAATGAGCATGAAACCACGTGGGTTCAGAAGGGCTGCACAGTTTTGTGGAGTTTGAGTCAGACATCATGTTGCTTGGGAAATGGTAGGCCTATTTTTAGCAACATGAGATGAGATGGCCTATCTTGCCACACAAAATCTTTATCTGACAGTCTGCAAATTATACAATGACTTTCACAGGTGTTGACATGTTTAAATGTATTTTAACCGTCAAAAAGATCTTCTTTTTTTTCAGGGTGCTGTCTGTTGAAGTTTGTTTCATGCAGTCCACAAGCACATTTAAAAAATATATATATATATATATATATATATATATATATGTACACTAACTGTTTTATGAAAATGTTTGAGCTTTCTACCGAAGAAATGCAACACTGCAAAAACTGCAACATTGTTTCCGCAAAAATATTAAGCAGAATAATGATTTATATATTAGGGCTGGGCGATTTATCTCATGCAATATGCATGCGCATCTCGTCAGTAAAACCGGCTCCTTGATTAGCGGTAAATCCCCATCACCTGTTTTCTTAATGGAGCGCAGATATCACACGGAGCCGTGGAGTCACTGGAGTAGCTACGCAATCTCGCGTTCATTATCGAAGGCGATTCATCTGCGATAATGAACGCGATATTGCGTAGCTTCTCAGTGATCTACGGCTCCGTGTATTAAATGCCGCTCCATTTGAAAACAGGTGATGGGGATTTACCGCTAATCAAGGAGCCGGTTTTACTGACGAGATGCGCATGCATATTGCATGAGATAAATCGCCCAGCCCTATTATATATATATATATATATATATATATATATATATATATATATATATATATATATATACACATACATACACACACATACATCTCTTCCATCTACACTTGACCCTCTAACACTAGCACACTCTATTCTATTTCTATTTGATCTACTTTTCTTTTTATTCATTAAAAAACCTTGACTCTCTATTCTATTTCTGTATTCTATTACTTGTTTTCTTTTTTATTTATTTATTTATTTAACAAGGGAAATGAACTAGCACCGTCTAACACTAGTGTTCTCTATTCTTTTTCTATTCTTTCAACTTGTTTTCTTTATATTCCTTTTGAAAAATGACCCTCTAACAGTAGCGTTCTGTATTCTTTTTTTATTCTATCTATTTGTCTTCTTTTTATTTCTTATAAAAAAACAACAACAAACTAAGAACCCTTGCTATGTGTACATATTATTGCTCTTTTGTTGGGTTTGATTGCTTCTATTGTCCTCATTTATAAGTCGCTTTGGATAGAAGCGTCTGCTCAATGTATACACACACACACACTTACATATATATATGTATATCATGTTATGTTTTGTCCAACGCTGTTACTAACAAAAATGCTCGAGCAGCATGCTGTTGCTATGGTTACCTTCTCAGACGAACACTTCTGTTTGCAAGCATCTATTTAATGGCAAGTGACACACTTGCAGTCTAACTACTGGTTACTGAATCATTTCCCTGGTTCAAGCCTTGATTTGGGCTGTCCCACCTCTCTGATAATTCACACTATGGTTGCTATACACATTTGGGCTTTGAGTATGGCTGTAGGAATAGCAGGATAGGCAGAAATTGTAAAATTTAAAGTTTCATTGTGACGTACAGAAGGTGTGCAATGTTAACATCCAGGGGAGTTTAGGCATGAGAACTGAAATGTACTTTGTTGTTACAGACCTTTCTGCTTTTGTACTGACAGCAGAAGTTGGTGGCATTTCCAATATATATTTCTTTGTAAAATGTGTCAGGCTGTTTACATCTGTTAAACTCTGTTTACAGTAATAATCAGCCCAAGGGCTTCACAGACACGTGAATAAATAGTGAAGGTACTCGCACTTGAGCTCTTGTTTTCTGACAGCTCTGTCTGTTTCTCTTCTCCATAGGTTTTTATGAAATGCAATTAGGAAGGAGACATTTTATGTTAATCAGAGCTGTGTGTATGAGTCTACCTGCGCTCGTGTGTAATCAAACGTGCGCAAGCGTGCATGAGCATGTGTTGACACCGTGATCTGAGACTGCCATTGCTACCCGGCAAAGGTTAACAAGTTTAAGCACAGCTTAAGGTGAGCTCATTAGACAAGAGGGAGTTGTGTGTGAACTCCGAAATCTGCATTAAAGCCATTTAAAAGCTTACTCTAATTAAAAATACACTTTTCAAGCATGTGTATATTCTAATTGAAGCTTATTTTTAGATATTAGAATATAATTTTATATATTGTTGGTATGCCATGACTTTATTCTGATTTTGTTATATTTAAACATATTATATATTAGTTTGTTATCTATAACATAAGTTTGTTATATATAAACATAATATAAATACATATTGCATTGCAGTAACAGAATAGTCCAAAATATGCTCGATTTCTTGTATTTTGTTTTTATTTTGCAGTAAAATATGATCCAGGCATTTTATTTTTTAAGAATCTCCTATTAATGTCTCCATCAAAGTCTGTGTCTTCACACGGTGTTCTTTTAATTGCCCCTTTAGAGTGTCGTTCCCAAGATAAAAGGGATTTTTACCTGCTTTTTGATCTTCCAATCCACTCTAGCAGGTTCTCTGGCACCTCAGGGAGAGACAGGCAGGATGAGAGGGAAGGGAGGTCGCATTTCGGCACACTAAGAGGAGATCTGAATACATGTGAAATGAGTCTTTATTTTATGTGGGAGTTTGACAGCTAAGTGTTGCATTTCTATTCTTTTGCAATAATTTTAGAATTTTGCCTATGCTGTTCGTGCTAATATTAATGCATTTCATTTTTTTTAACAATAGTAGCACCAGATCTTCTCTACATATTGTGGTGTACTCCAGAGTGAAACTGCTTATTAAAAAAGAAGATGATGTAGGATGGGGACTTTGTTCTGTCCATTAGTTTTGATTGGATGGAGACAGATCTGAATGCGAGTTTATAGTCGATTGTAAGAATGGTGCGGGTTTAATGACTGAAGAAGTCCAGAATACATTGGCAAAACAAAAGACTATCAATTTACTGGAAAACTGAGTTGTGACATCTTGATTTAACAATTACAAGGTCAAAGAAAAGGAAATGAAAAAAATTGCAACATGCATGGATGAGGTTTTAGAATATAATTGTAAACTGCATGTGAATATAAAGCACATAATAATTCACTTCTCAAATGTATTCAGAGGCTGCTTGAAAGGACAGTGACCCAGTATAAACTGAAGGGAACGCATGTGTTTAAAACACATAAGGGGAAGTTAAAAATAAATAAATATACAAAATATACAAATATATAACTCAAATTTGATGTATGTAATATCTGAAATAGCTGCATTAATGTATTATTTATCTCTGCAAGTTATGTATGAAAGTTTTGAGAAATGTTGTCTTGAGTATCTATTGTTGCTTTATTTTCAAAAAATATATATTTTTTATGTTCTTTTTTATAGAGTATTTATTATTATTATTATTATTATTATGAAAAAGTGTTGGTATAATAAAGGCTTCAGTCTACATTTACATTTTTATTTAATATATACACTCACTGGCCACTTTATTAGGTACACCTTGCTAGTACCGGGTTGGACCCCCTTTTTCCTTCAGAACTGCCTTAATTCTTCGTGGCATAGATTCAACAAGGTGTTGGAAACATTCCTCAGAGATTTTAGTCCATATTGACATGATAGCATCACGCAGTTGCTGCAGATTTGTCGGCTGCACATCCATGATGCGAATCTCCCGTTCCACCACATCCCAAAGGTGCTCTATTGGATTGAGATCTGGTGACTGTGGAGGCCATTTGAGTAAAGTGAACTCATTGTCATGTTCAAGAAACCAGTTGAGATGATTTGAGCTTTGTGACATGGTGCATTATCCTGCTGGAAGTAGCCATCAGAAGATGGGTACACTGTAGTCATAAAGTGATGGACATGGTCAGCAACAATACTCAGGTAGGCTGTAGCGTTTAAACGATGCTCAATTGGTACTAAGGGACCCAAAGTGTGCCAAGAAAATATCCCCCACACCATTACACCACCACCAGCAGCCTGAACCGTTGAGACAAGGCAGGATGGATCCACGCTTTCATGTTCTTTACGCCAAATTCTGACCCTACCATCTGAAATGTCGCAGCAGAAATCGCGACTCATCAGACCAGGCAACGTTTTTCCAATCTTCTGTTGTCCAATTTTGGTGAGCCTGTGCGAATTGTAGCCTCCGTTTCCTGTTCTTAGCTGACAGGAGCGGCACCCGGTGTGGTCTTCTGCTGCTGGAGCCCATCTGCTTCAGGGTTCGACGTGTTGTGCGTTCAGAGATGCTATTCTGCATACCTTGGTTGTAACGAGTGGTTATTTGAGTTACTGTTGCCTTTCTATCATCTCTAACCAGTCTGCCCATTCTCCTCTGACCTCTGACATCAACAAGGCATTTTCGTCCATACAACTGCTGCTCACTGGATATTTTCTCTTTTTCGGACCACTCTCTGTAAACCCTAGAGATGGTTGTGTGTGAAAATCCCAGTAGATCAGCAGTTTTTGAAATACTCAGACCAGCCCATCTGACACCAACAACCATTCCACGTTCAAAGTCACTTAAATCCCCTTTCTTCCCCATTCTGATGCTCGGTTTGAACTTCAGCAAGTCATCTTCACCACATCCAGATGCCTAAATGCATTGAGTTGCTGCCATGTGATTGGCTGATTAGCAATTTGTGTTACCAAGCAATTGAACAGGTGTACCTAATAAAGTGGCCGGTGAGTGTATAATTGTGTACATTTTATCATAGCAATTGTTTTTGAGGACCAAAATAAATAAATTAATATGATTAATAACAAGCATTTAGAAAATAGATAGAGTGAGTTTCCCAGTTTTGCCAACTTTTTTTGGACTATTGTAATGCACTGCTAGCTGGTTGTCCTGCCTCTTCAATAAACAAGGTACAGGTAGTCCAAAATGCAGCGGCTAGAGTCCTTACCAGGTCAAGAAAATATGATCATATTACCCCAAATTTACAGTCTCTGCACTGGCTACCAATCAAGTTCCATATCAGTTACAAAATATTATTACTTACCTATAAGGCCCTTAATGGTTTAGCTCCTGCGTGCCTAACTAGTCTTCTACCATGCTGCAATCCATCCCGCTCCCTAAGGTCGCAAAACTTGGAACTTTTGGTAGTACCTAGGATGGCAAAGTCCACTAAAGGAGGTAGAGCTTTTTCACATTTGGCTCCGAAACTCTGGAACAGCCTTCCTGATAACGTTCAGGGTTCAGACACACTCTCTCTGTTTAAATCTAGATTAAAGACACATCTCTTTAGCCAAGCATTTTTCTAATGCATCTCATAATCTTGTACTGCAGTTATATCTGATCAAACGCACATTATTCTTTAGCTTAGGTTGAACAAATCATGTTTGCTTGGATGGAACAGCAGCTACGCTAATAATGTCTCTATTTGTTTCTCTGTAACTATTGCACAAGCCTCAGTTTGGATCCAGCCCTTAAATGATCTGAGATGACCAAACACCTGAGAAGAGATGATGCCAACCCCTCAGAAGACCTCAGATGATCCTCAGACAACATACAGAATTACCAAATTTTGCCATATGTTAAATATATTAAGTTTCTACAATATATAAATATTGTAGAAACTTAATTTCCTTGTAAAGCTGCTTTGCAGCGATTTGTATCATGAAAAGCGCTATACAAATAAACTTGAATTGAATTGAATTTTTGTTGAACAATTTTGATTCTGCTGTAGGTCGTCACTTGATATCCAGTGTAAGATTTGGATCATTGATGAGGATCTCCATTTGAAATTTGTCAAGTGGTACATAGCCATTTTTGACACATTTCTTCTGGAATAACTCCACCAGTGTTAATTTCGTCGACGAAGACTACGACGAAAAATATTCGTCAACGAATCTTTTTTCTGTGACTAAGACGAGACATTGACGAGCTAAAACTAATATCTGATGATAAAAACTATGACGAAATTTATGCCGCGTCTTCGTTAACAAGGCGGGGGGCAGGACTTCAAAATGTTGTTGAGGACTACCGGACATTCAAAATACATCCTATAGGCTAAGTTAACTGTCTTGTCTTTCAAAATGTGCGTCCCTGTAATTGGATTACAATCAGATGAGGGGCGTTCAAATATCTAGTATCAGTATGGCAGCCGCAGTGGACGGATAGGCTACCAAAACGCGAACTACCGATCTGAGACAATGGCCTCAGCACCCAAAGGGTTAGGGACTAACTAACTAGGGACTTTCCCGGGAGTCACAATTTGTTGTAGAGTAATTTAAAGTTAGTGAAGGCGGGATAGGCAGAATCGCGCTGATAGAAGTGCTTTCTCTCTCGCGCACGCTCCACTTCTTCAGTTCTCATACAGCGCGCGATCACTTCTCAGTGCTCAAATACACACACAGCAGTCCAAATGTCTATCAGAGTCAGAGTATCTCAGGTAAATACAGTCGGTTATGGCTTAAGTGAGCGTAAACAGGTGGGTGAAAACTGAATGTGTGTCAGTATTACATGCATGCCTTCTGTCTTAAAGGGACAGCGTTCCCAATTAAATACATACGTGTGTCATCAATGTTAACCAACAAAAGATGTTAAATAAATGTATACTTGTTAAGTAAACCTACTGTATCTGAAAAATGAGTTTAATTTGTATCTACCAAAAAATTACAATTTATTCCAGTTTTTCCAAATTCAATCCTTGATTCAAATTTTTCATAAGCTTAATTGATTTGGTCTAAAGAGAGAAGAATTGATGACTATTTTTGTTTGAATACTACATATAAAATAGCTACCAAAATAAATGTTGGTGGTAACTGCAGTTTGACTAAAAGTAATGACTAAAAGTTGACAAAAATGCAATGACTTTTCGTCGACTAAAACTATGAAAGACTCAAATGACTAAAATGTGACTAAGACTATTAAGCATTTTCGTCTCAAGATAAAGACTAAGACTAAATCAAAAATGCCTGCCAAAATTAACACTGAACTCCACCCTCTGATTCTGTACCTGTCTTCACAGACAAACTGCCAGAGTAAGGTGACCGATCAGAGCAGGATAAACAGTCCACCCTCCCTACCTGCTGCTGCTGTAACGTTAGCCACCTGTGTGTCGTTAAACAGCGCCTCAGACGTGTCCTGTTTCCACCCGTTACGTCCGTCAGTAAATAATTCCTGACAGACATGGCGTCAGTGATTTGCTGAGGTAATTTGGTTCCCTTTCATCCAGGCATCTCAGCAGGCCGCACCTCCTTCTCCACCACATTCATCAAACTGCCAGTACAGCTGATGCTCTTATTCTTCACAGATAGCTCTCACCACTGCCCCTCCTCGCTCTCTTTCATACGTGTCTCCCGTATACCCTTGGCTGGGCTCCACTGCATATCTGTAGGAGGATGAATAGTTGAGAAGGACCATAAAAGTGGTCCATATAACTCATACAGTACACTAAATTCCTAAGAAGCCATATGCTAGCTTTATGTGATGAACAGACAGGAATGTAAGCAGAGATGGTCTTATTATTCAGGGATACCAGTTTTATTTATTTTACCTAGATTATTGTGGCTCTACCCTTGGAGAGCTTTGGTGTAAAACATTATAGGCTAAACAGGCATCCTCAAGACTCATTGTGCCAAATTTTAAAACAACAGTGTCCCAAATGTTACGATGCAATACATTTCAGTGTAGGAGTCGGTGTGACATCTATTTTCTAAATGCTTTGTATTGATCTTATTGAGAACAAATCAGCAATGCATGTATAATTTTTATTTTTTTTAAAAAAATATTGTAACTCTGAATTAAAATGTCATCACTCAACCTTCTGGTCGAAATAACAGACTTCTCTCTGGACTTTTCCAATTATTTTGTCCTCATAAACCCTGTCTTTTTCTTACAATCAACTGCAAGCTCCCATTCAGATCTGCTTTCATCCAATCAAAAACTGATGGACTGAACACTTTCAAAGCCCCCACTTTACATTTAGTTTCTTTTCAGTAATCTGTTTCACTTGGGCTATGTCTACACTAATCCAGATACATGTGAAAATGGCATTTTCATTTCAAGATGTTCTCTGCCTATGCTTGCATTTTCCAAATTTTATCACCCACACTGAAACGTCAGATAATGCTAAAATCATTAGACTGCACATGCGTAAAACATAAAAGCTCACTGAGATGATACCAAGAGACACCAGACATGATAAAGGTCAAAGGTCAGATCAGTTTGTTAGCAAAATCTCTCACACTCAGTTGCCATTTCATGTACTGTATGGCCTCATGTTTTGCCGCAGGACAGCAAGTGCAAATAAATTTTCTCTCAACTTTGCAGGAATGTAATAGGAAGATTGCACAAAGTAACATATCTATTGGTACAAAATGGGTCATGTGACTAAACGTGTCATTGTTTTGAAATATCACAGTTTTCACAATCCACACTATAATGTGAAAATTTCCAAATTTCAAATCAGTCTGGATGGAAGGCCAGAACATTTTCAAATGTATCCAGATTAGTGTAAACAGCTATTGAAGGATGCCACAATCCTGAATAAAATAGATACTGTTACACTGTAAAAAACAAACAAACAAAGATTTTTCATGGTTGTAAATAAAACAGAGATTATTTGAGTATATTTTACAAGAAAATACTATTTGTCTTTGTACTTAATGTCATGTTGAATTCATGTTACTTGCAGTTTCTTTGTAATTATATGTGAAATATACTAGCAATTAATGAGTAAAAACGGTTTCCTAGCTTTTTTTCATCTTTTTTTTCTGTGTACTTCTGATACTTTAAGAATGGAGCGAAAGCACAAATAAAATCTGAGTGCTGTTAAGATTTTTTTGTGAAGAAGAAAAGTAAATAATGCTGGTGAGTAAATAATGACAAAGTTAATTTTGGGGTGCACTATCCCTTTAAAAATGTAGCTTGCCTCTCTGTTTGCCTCTCTTACAACACTAACCATTCACTTCAGAATGATTTAATTTGTTTGTTTAGCCTCATTTGTAAACATGGCAGAATGTATTTAATGGACTGGAGCGAAATTTAAAATAGCTTTGATATATAGGCATTAAAATTCCATTGAGGAACATTTCCAACACAGCGGCGGAATGTGAAACGAGGAAGATAATGGTTTTGTTCCAAACATCCCTCTGGGTTTATAACAAGGCCAGACAATAGCCGTGGGTTAGATTTAATAATGCTTGTCCCATTTCCTCTGTCTTAATCCAAACTAATTAAGCTTTTGGAAAGTTTCTGCCATTTGAGCTCACAGACTAATTCTCCATGAGTGGTCTACTTCACTCCAGAACTAATAGAGAGGAACATCCTTTGTTCACCATGTATCTTTACATATCTCTTTATGCGATAATAGATTGCTTTTGTGAACGGAGTGGGGTGCGCTTACTCTAATCCCCAAGGTTTTGTGCATTGTAACACGGGCTCTATGCAAATGTAGACTTGCTGTTGGCCATATTTTTTGCATTGTTTTTTCAAAATGCACAGAAGAAGCTAGACATCTCATGTTTTAGGATGAGCTGTACTGCTGTCTAGACAGGGAGATGCCCACTGCGTTTTTCATCACCATCAGTATGTTATGTAATCAGAGAAGCATTGTTTTTGGGAGTTTTGGTCTGCTGGTCACGTTCTTGTCTTTTAAATAAAACCAGCAGAGGGAACTGTGAACAGAATACTGCATATATTTCTCGTATAAAGTATGAACAAAATTCGTATAAATTTCATTATACTGAATCTCATGATTGGAGCTGTACATAAAAATTATGTCATTTACTCACCCTTATGTTCTCCCAACACTGTTTGCATTTCTTTCAATGTTGTTTTCACCCTAGTAAAATAAATAAATAAATAATATATTTAAAATACATTTATTTCATACTAAGTATGAAATCTATTAACATCTTTACTGACATTACAGACTTACTGATATAAAAATTATAATTAAAATTTATTTGGAGAACTGCTTGTGCACTGCACATTTCTTAATACTAAGCCTAAAATGTGTTTTAATATTACTATCAATAATGATTGTATGATCTCTGTATAATATCAGTCTTTAAATGCAAGATATTTGTACTTTATTGTAATTAAAGTACACTATAGTTCCACTTTAGCACACTTTTAGTAAATGTATTTTTTGTATACTTAGCATGAAAGAAACGTTTTTCAAATACATTTAAGTATATTTATTTTTCACTTGGGCAAAATGCTTTGACTTTCTCTATGTGAACAAAAAAGGCTGAAATATGATTCAATACAATATATCTTAAGTCTCTTAAGCTCACCAAAGCTATTTGGTCAAAAACATTAATATTGTGAAATATTATTACAATTTAAAAGAACTGTTTTTTATTTAAAATGTCATTTATTTCTGTGACGGCAAATCTGAATTTCTAGCATCATTACTCCGGTCTTCAGTGTCACACGATCCTTCAGAAATCATTCTAATATAATGTTTTTGTTTGTTTGTTTGTTTGGAAACTGTGATACATGTTTTCTGGAATAATGAAAAGAAAGTTCAAAAGACATCATTTATGTGAAATAGAATTTTTTATGAATTTTAATGAACTTTTTATCAGCTTGTTGCATCCTGAATAAAAGTATTAATTAATTAATTAATTAATTAATTAAAAATATCCTTGATTCTGCCTTTTACAATGACAGCTGTTCACTGAAAACAAATTCCTCCATTATGTGTATAATATAAGACCTTTCCTCTTTTTAAATGTGCGCGTCAGTAGACTTGAGCTGAGAAACCAGAGATCCCCCTCAGGAAATATAATATTTTATCTAAGAATCTCAAAGGCCACCCCAAAAAAGACTTCAGCTCAAGTGTCCACACCATGTCTGAGAGATTCAGTGAACACAGATTGTGTAAGCCATCTCTACTCCTTGACCCAGGCGTTCTGACTCCTCTTTCTTTCTCCCAACATGTGCATTTACAATCACCCAAACCTGCAGTAGGGGTGTCTGCATGACTGCATTTCTCTGGCATGTGGAGAGTGGAAAAATGAGGGGATTTGGCTGGGTGGGGTCAGTAACATTTCTGAGTCGTATATCTGAACGGATGCTGAATTGCTTGCTACTGCCTGCGTGAAGCGGGCCCAGGCCTCACGGGGACCGTATTAGTACGGCAAAGAGCTTTAATAAGAGACTCATGTTAGCCGAAGACCTCAGGGAGCCTAACAGAGTGTTTTTTCCATAAGTCTAGCATAAACACAGTTCCTTATTTTGAGCTGTGCACAATGACGGCTGAAGGAAAGTGTATTTTGGGGACAGAGCGGGACTCAGGGCTCAGACAGGAGAGGTATTTTACTCAGGAAGGGAGCATTTCTGCCAGTGTTGACTTAGCATTAAAGACAGACCATTACAGAGAGGTTTGTAAGGAGCTGAGGACTGTGGGATGCACTCTCTGACCTCATATGGTTTCCCTTAGTTAAAAAACACACATACGCAAACACACACCCATATGCGTTCACATTCTCTCACTGGGATGTAAACATTCATGCATGGATTCACAGAGCTGTGGGCTTGACATCATTTCAACCTGGATCATTTTCTTGAGGCATAACCTGACTTAACATTATATTTAACATTCCCTTAAAATGTTCCCCTGAACTGCAATAAATTGGTGTTAGTTCGTTGATTTATCTACATTTTGTTATTCTCTTCTTCATTTCTCAACTGTTCTAGCTTGTAATCTAGTTTATACTTCAAACTTAGCATTGTAAACTGCAAATATGGGTGGCTATTATCATGTTTTCTCTAGTAATGGTATAAATTTTTACTATAGCTGTTGAGAGAAGGAAACAGTGCAGCCACAACAGCATAAATTAAGGCAAAATTTAACTATATAAAGAAGATAGAGGTAGATTTAATTGAAAGGTTAAAATGTGTTTTCAGGACAAGGACATTTTTCATAAATGTCAGGCCAGGGAAAATTATTATTCACATTACCGTTCAATAGTTTGGGGGCAGTACTTTTTTTTTCTTTAACTTTTTTTCAGCAAGGATGCATTAAAGACTTTTACCTTTTAAAAAAAATCTATTTTTAACTTTGTGTGCAATAAAGAATCCTGACAAAAATGTACATGCTGTCACAGTTTCCACAAAAATATTTAGTTGGATAACTGTTAATGTTAACACTGATAATGTTTTTTGTGCATCAGAATAGAATGAAGGATCATTATGACACTGAAGACTAGAGTATTGGCTGCAGAAAATCCAGCTTTGCATCACAAGAATCAATTACATTTTGAAATATATTCAAATAGAAAACATTAATCACTATAAAATTTCACAATATTATCACTTTTACTGCGTTGAGACTTAATTCTTTCAAAAACATAAAACATCTTACCGACCCCAACATTTTGAAAGGTAGTGTATATTGAGGCACATGCTTTAAATGCTGTAATTTTATACATTTAATTTAATATGGTATCAATGGACAAATAAATGGTCTAATATTTTTTGTATATACATTTGTGCCGTTTCATGAATCATTTTGTGCTTTATGTTAAACAAACAGTTTCTATATAAACAGTGCTCAATAGCTTTGTTGTAGTGAAGAATTTAAGGTATCTTTCATAAATTGACTTTCATAAACAAATCCTTGCTGAGAAACATCATTGGAGTAAAAAGTGTGCTGACTAGCTCACATTCTCCAGTCACAGTTTAGCCATGGATTTAAGCTATGGTCATGGATTTGATTACTTTGATAAAAACATATAGCATCAGTGCAGCAAAAGATGTTTCTAATAAAAAGCATATACCATATGTAAACGTGCCGCATGACCTGTCGATCACAGAATTTTAGCACATAACAGGCCCAACCTATAGAAAGGATTAGGATAAGTGCTTTAAATTTTGATCTGCATTAATTTGATTTCCATCCCATAAGCTACAGGAAGTGTAGGGGGAAGAGGCTGGGTGGGTCCCAGCTGCATGCAGCATATGGGTGTTATGAATAAGATATGGAGTGAACGGAGGGACTGTTTCAGTCCTAGCTGTGACGCAGATAAGTGAATAAGCTTCCACGTATGCAGGGTAGCTGACAGACGGTCTGAGCTCTCTAAATCCTTGGCTCCAGTTCCACAAGTGGACTGACGTTAAGTGTGTCATGGCGTATTCAGTCACTTATCCGTCAGCTGTGATTCTAACCTTGAAGGATTTGATAAACTGCAGTTGTTGCTGTTAATGTACCACCTTGACCAAAGTGAAGAGACGCCCTTAGGTGGGTCTAAATATGAGCTGCGGGTGTCATTTTTTCCATCTCTTTCCCTCTCCATCTCTGTCGGCATGGCTGAAATGCTTTGAGCGAGTTGTCCCACAGTCTGTTTATTCAACGGCTCATTGCAATATGTTGTGAAGAGGTTGGATCCGTCCTGGTGGATGGTTACAGGATGTTCCGGTTTGGTTTTCAGCATGAGATGGACAGTTGGTGAAATGGACAGCAGATTGCAAACAATCTGGCTTGAGCCTTTTGACGGCCGTACAGTACACAAAACACTTCATTTGCATACTGCTGGCATGACAACAACAAAAAAAAAATCAATTCCGCAGTCAAGGGCCAATGTGTCCCCTAAAATGAAAAACAGAGCATTTCCTGTGAATGATACCTCTGTGTGGAATAACGCTGCATATTTTTCAGGCTTTTTTCTCTGTGGATCCAGTGCAGACGAGTTTGTGCGTTAATACCATCATAGGCATTGTTGTGGGAAAATCAAAGCTTGTCATCTGGGGCTTTTTAATGAGAACAAAATTCGCTACAACAGTTTTAAACACTGCGTAGTTGCCAATGCAGATGGCCTAACCCTCATTACTATTCACAGCACTTGCATGTGTCATTTTCTGATCTAATTATGACCAGCCTGACGGCAATAGCCAAAGTTAACAGGCTCTGGATATTTTCTCTGTAGGAAACACATGACAAATGTTTAACCTCCAGAAACACTATCACCTTTATGAATCAGCAGAGTGTATTATTCAAGTGCAAACTGTACTATAGCATCAGATTAGGGATCTTTGACTTATAACCATAGCGGTTAAGTGTAGCTTTGATGGCTGAGAAAAATGATGTGATGTTGTGCAGTAAGTCATTTAAGCTGCAAAAGATAGAGGGAGGGATTCCCAAAGAATGAATTGTGTGCCCGCTGATATCACAATTTATTTGCATGTGCTGTCTGCATTGTTTTTAGCACTCGATTCACTAAAGGACTTATGCCAATCAAGTAAAGGCCCATTTGCACCCATAAAATCAATACTGATTGCTGTTTGCATGGTGCACTTCATTATCTTTTAGTTTGGATCTGAGTTCTAGATTAGGGAGGATCAGTGTTGTAATCATTAACTAAATCGAAAACTATTAAACTTTTTGTTGTTGTTGTTGTTAATTGAAATAAAGCTGAAATAAAAACATTTAGATGAAAAATGTAAACTTTTTAAATTTACAAAAATACAAATGCTATAATAAGAGAACTGATTCGTATTTATCAGCTCATGATAAACCTATGACAAACATGATGTACTTGCTTAGCATAATTTATCTTCCACTGCCTTCAAACAAGTTGTCTTTTTCTGTCTTTCTTCTCTTCCTTTTTCTTAGTCTTCTGACTCTCAGTTCTTTCTATTTGCATTCTTTTTAACTTTGAAAATGACAAATTTATGTTATGTATCCTCTTTTTTTGCCTTTTTTTTTTTGCCAAAAAACAACAATAATAATAATAGTACAGTTTGACTTAAAAACTGTCTTTGTTAACTGAAATAAAGCTGAAATTAAAATAAAAATATTACATGGAAAAATTTAAACCTGAAAAAATGAGAAATTACAAAAAAAAAATTAAAAAGGTTGACTTGGTTATAAAAAAAGTAATTAAAGCTAGATAGAAATATTTATAATAGTAATAAAAATTACAAAAGCACACATTTCTTAAATGACCTAATCTACAATTAAGATGAAAACTGAAAATATATAAATGAAATTTAAATTCAAAATAATAATAAATTCTAAAATATGACATAAATCATACTAAAATAACACTGGAGAGATGCAACAGACTACCACAATCTGGCATAGTGCACCTGAATTGTCTCTGTAGAATGCTGCCTGCTGACTGTATAATGCATGTCGATATGTGCACAGATAAATGCTCTTATCCATAATTTGAACATCATTTACTGCTGCCATGTTAAACAGAATTTGTGCAAACATCTCTTTCAAATAAAATTCTGTTTACCATCTGCTTTCTGTGGGCAGTAACAGTGCAACGTTAATTGTGGTAAGCAAATGCAAAGAGTTTTGTAAATAAAGAACGATGAATCAGACTTAATTTGCACAAAAAGGAGGCGTATTTAAAGTTAACGAAATGACAGTGACTTCATTTAAATCTTCACCGTGCAATGCTATTTCTGTGCATTATCACCTCGTTAAACTAGATTGTGGGTGGTTATTGAATAAGACTGTGGTTTTTAATGAATAAGATTTTTTTTTTTTGCCTCATGCATCATAACTGCTGAGTGAATTTACCCCAGAGAGTTTGCATATGCACTTCACATGTTTGAAGGATGTACTGCATTGCTAAATGCATTCTGTCGTGGTTCCTTTTCGATCTTCAGCAAACTGTTGCTACAAAAGTGAATTTGTGAATTAACTCATTATAAGTTAAAAAAAACTCCTGACGCCCAGGGCCCAGCCAACACCCAGATGCATATGAAGACTGAATTTTATTAAGGCATTATTGCTCATCTCATTCAAGGCTGTAATCTGTCACATCTGTCATTTAAGACTATTCTCTCTCTCTCCTCCTCGCTTTTAATTATACATGTGGACTGAGCAATCGCTCTCTCTCTCTCTTCATTATTAAGATTCCCTTCCTCCACTTCCTCTCCTTCTCCTCCTCATGTCACGAGAGAAAAGAGACAGGATTCAATAGCGGATGCTAAACAAACAGTTTATTTAGAAGTCTCCGAAGAAACACAAACAAGTCCACGACAGTCTGTGCTGAGAGCTGGCAAGTCTCTGTAGCGCAGGGATGCAATGGGCAGGCTCCAGGAAGATGAATCCCAGGAAAAGGCCAGAGAGCCGACGAAGGAGCCAGACACAGGAGCCACAGAGAGACC
>JAFVLL020022474.1:0-47237 GCA_021397915.2 Tor tambroides
TATAATGTAAAATCAAATGTTTCCTTTCCGTCACAGCCCAAGGACCTCAAAACTCAAAGCACACAGTCTCAGGGCACAAAGTATGTGTGTGTGTGTGTGTGTGTGTGCATCTTATCCACAGAAGGAAAAAAAAGGAGATGGTAGGGGGAGTGTTGTGTATGTCATGTTTTAGATGAGGACTGGAATATGAGTTGCTCAACAGCACTTGCTATTGATTGTGACACAAAAACAACAACAAAAAATAATCAGAGGCGTATCACAGGGATGCACAATAAAGCCAATGGCAAACACTACAGAAAGCAAGACAGATATTAATGTCTAAAAAAGTATAGAAATTACTTTCAGAAAAACAAATCAATACAGCAAATGTAAAACCAGAAAGAGTCTCTTAGTTTGGTCGTAAAAGCCTTTTAGTGTGTGACGACAACAAAAACTGTCTCGAAAAAAAAAAACTATCCTTTACATTTACTCTCATTTTGTCATCTTTCATTTATTTTAATCCATTTACTTGAACTAAAATGACATTAAAATAGCATTTTAGTATAATGTAGAACTATATTGTAGAATTTTCTATAATGTAGAAAATTACTAAAACATACTTAGAACTAGAGTGCTAACTTTTCCCAGATATTAAAAATATTGTTTTATAAATTGAAAAAAAAAAAAAAAAGTCAAGAAACCAGAGATCCTAAAATAATAGCACATTATGGGCATACTAAGTATTAAATGCTGTTTAGAAGTTACTATATAACAAAATCTCCATGTTTTACAGAGTGTTTGTAAACCATTTTCCATGTTTTAGACTGATTAGGCTGTTTGCATTATGTATAATATGTTGTTATGGCATTCGGACAAGATTGAATTAATGACTTGCAGTTCAGTAAGTGAGTCTGATTAATTCGGTAACATCTAACTGATTTTTGATTCTCTGACAAGAAAAGACTCAAAGAGTCATTTGTTTGGGAATCAGACTGGTTGTTCAAGGTTTTTGCTGGCTTACCGGTTCTTAATAACATATAGTTACTGAGAGAGAGAGAGAGAGAGAGAGAGAGAGAGAGAGAGAGAGACAGAGAGAGAGCACCCCCACAGAGTCAGTGTTCTCTATAGGGGCAGGCTGTCTGCTATAAGAATAACAACGTCTTTGCCTCGAGGCATCAAAGTAGATAAGCATGCAATGAACTCTGACTGGCCACCATCAAAACAACTTACTGTACATATACGAGATACAAGAACAAAGTACAACAACACATGATAACATCATGTGCTAATACATACTGCCCAGACACTCACAAACACCTTAGATATAATGAATTGTGCCCAAAAAGAAAACAAATTGTGCTTTTATCTATTTTAAAAAGCTTAATAAAGCACTTACTTTGGTTACAAATGAATTTGGAAGTATGACCACAATCTTATATCAGTATGATTTTATCTCTAGGTAATGGATGGAAATCATAATATTTAAATATATTTATAACTTAAACTTAAAAACTTTAAATGAAACTTGAAGTGAAAATGGAAGGTCTTGGCATCTAACTGAAATAACTAAAATTATTCAACTAAAATAATATTAAAAAACAGCACTGCTTGGCAAAACAGTAACCTATAGTAAGACCATGTCTTCAATAGTCATGAGCAGCACAACACTACAAGTCAAAACTACTGTAAAACCTATCCTGTAAAACCTATCCTGAAGGGCATTATCTGAGTGGAAACATATGAGAAGCATATGTTTGACTTTGCTCTCAATTCAATCTCATTGCTGTGTAGGAGAAACTATTTAAAAAGTCTCTTAATTCTGTCTTAAAGATTTGGTCTGTAGTAAAATTTACATGGAATCTTATAAGTAGCCTCTTTCAATCTAGAGTTTAGAGTTTTACTAGGCTAGAGATTCACAAGCAGATTACAGCAGTGCTTGTCTGCCATTTACATCATTTACTGTAGCTCCACTAACTTCCATTTCTCACTGAAGGGCAAAAGGGATGCACTGGACACATTTGCAGGGGAGACACGTGTCGGTATTTTTTCTCCTGGATGGGCCAGGTGTTGCATTCAGATTCCCCTTGAACGTTGTCCTTTGTCATGCCCTATGTTTTCCTTTTTTTTTTTTTTTTTTTTTCGAATTCATTTTGATGAAATGATGGCCGGTGCCAAAGTGTCAGAGAGGAGCGTCTGGGGTTGATGTCATAAACGGTGGAGGGCGGAGCTTGGTTCCTCCCTTCAAATGTGTCTGTCGTTTTACTGTAATATAGGGTGAATCCAAATCTAATTAGTCATCCCAGAGGTACAGTTCATTACCCTTGTGGGTCGCCTCATAGAAAATCAAGATGGAGAATCCATAACGGCAAGTGAAATAACCCCCCGTCCTCTATCGGGCTCGTGTGTGCGTGTCCGTCCCTTTGCACGGTTCTCCGAAGAAGGGTTCACCTGAACGCACAAGCCGCCAGAGTAAATGCGAACTACTCAGGAGGACAGATCAGCTTTTGGAGAGAAAGAGAGAGCGAGGGAGTGAGAGAACGAGGGGGGACTGATTGTACTTTACACGGATAACAGACATTCCATCTTCTCCATTTCCCTTGGGAACCCATCTAACAGTGGACGAGAGAGAGAGAGATGGATGAAAAGAAGAGAGTAGGGCTGCAAATGCTGGTGATTCACTTGAGCGGAGTTGTGTGAGGAGGCGGTGCAGGGCAAGCTGGAGGTTTGGGGGGCTGGGAAGGCGGGAAGATGCTAGACAGGAAAAGCACATTGTCAGATATGATCAGCTCAGTTGGGCCCGGGGCCAGAGACGTCTCCAGAACCTGCGTCAAAGCTCTCGGAGCACCGACTCATCCTCATCAGCCTTCTGATCACCTGAAAAAAACTCCAATTTCTCTGTGACTAAAATAAGCTGTCGGTTTTGTTTTTGCCTTTCAGGTTTTGTCCGTGTGATGAATGGGAATTTATTAAGAGGGCTGCGGGACGTGGGATTGTTTGATGCCTGTCTGTTAGCCAGATGCGGGAGTTGCATTAGCAAACGAGCGTCTATGAACTTCAGACAGGTCTTCAGGAGGGAAAAGCCATATGTCTTCATTTCAAGGCTTTCCCGAGGTTGTCATCGGTCATTAGGACGTGTGGCCCCTCTCGTTTCTCAACTCCCTGCTATTCAAACAAGAAAGAGCCATTTGTTTTGATGCGCCATCTGCACGATTCGCTTTCTCTCTAGCCTTGTCGATAATCACGACGGGCTGACATTTATTTCATTTTCATATTTGTCTTTGAACACCCTGCATCAAAGAAAACCAGCGCACGGTGCACATCCAAAACAAATGGCTTTGAAATTGGCCCAAACGGATGTCAAAGAACAACAGAATGACCCCATCATAGCAGGTTCACATCTGTGCAAATGCACATCTGGAGGAAAACAGCTGTTATGCTACAGACAAGACATACTTCAGTGGAGCAATGTGATGCTGTTCTTCAGCGGTGTTTGAAAAGCCTTCTGCTTGTGTGCTTGTGACTAGACAGCAGAATAAACCGAACTATTGAGTCTCAGGAAAATTGCCCTGAAAGCTTTGGTAAAAAGACAGTTGCTAAAGATGGCGAGTACAGAAAGAATGCAGACCTGAGGGTTCTGTTTGTATGGAAATGTAAGTGATGCTGTTCTTTCCAATGATAATATTTGTTCTTTTCAAGTGTGTCTAAAATCTAGAATAAAAGGAAAATGCAGGGCACAGACGACTGTATGGATAGATGACAAAAATCAACATTTTTCTATGGCTCTAAAAAAAAAAAAAATATTATGTACAACCCTATTATAGTGCTTTCGCAGCTATGAAATATATATATTGCAAATTATTGAAGAATGATTTCTGAAGGCTCCTGTGATACTGAAGACTGAGTAATGGCTGATGAAAATTCAGATTTGCCATCACAGGAATAAAATACAGTTTAAAACATTAAAAATAGAAAGCAGTCCTTTTAAATTGTAATTATATTTGACAACATCAATTTTTTTTTGGTATTTTTCATTAAAAGAAAGCAGCCTTGGTGAGCATAAGAAACTTCTTTCAAAAAATTTTAAAACGTCTGACCGACCAAAAACTTTTGAACGGTTATGTGTAATAAAATTTCTCCCAATGAGGAAAATAATAATAATGAGAAGCTGAGAGAGGTTCGGCATGGCTTATTAATGCAATTAGGTCTTCAGCAGTGATGGGAATAACGGCATTATAAATAAACGGCGTTACTAACGGCGTTATTTAATTTTTTTTTCAGTAAGGATTAATCAAACTAATTACCGTTTCCCCCGTTACCGTTACTGACAATAAAATGCGGCGTTACTATAATTTATCAAAATATTATTAGAATTTTATTTTTCAGTTTATCTGAATGGATGCGCAGCGTACCTGTATTTGACGTACCGTAAACTCTAGTGTGAAGCTGAAGGCGCACGACTCGGCGTCGCTTTGTCTCACACACGCAAAGAATGATACAAAGCCAAAGAGTCTTAACATGCAGAATTGACGCGCTACATGTAAACGATATTCTTTGTTGTATTTTCCTGTCAAAATAACGGAGTTCCTTTGGAATTCCTCAGCTTTTAAGAACTGCCGGGTTCTCTGGTAGTGGGCGGAACTAATGCGCAAAAGACAGTCTCATTGGCTGGTGCTCACCTGTTATCGTCCCTGTTTTGATTTCAGCAAATCAATTCGAGTGAACACAGACAACGTGATTAATATTCTTGAACCCAGCAGCTCATTAATCCTTATTGCATTTTATATTGTTATTAGTAGTAGAATTTGTAGTAGTTTTGTTATCTTATCAGTATTATTTTTAGTTTTTTTATAGAAACACTAAATGACAAACAATATCTTAAGCCCCACCACCAGTCCAGTCAACATGACAAATATGCATTCATACATGGTTATTCTAATTACTAACGTTATATCATCATATAATGCTAAATTATTATAGTATATCAGATAATTAATATTAGAGTAAACTAAAAAATTTACTAGCCAATGGCAATTCTATTGCCAAGGTATCCATAGAGGGTTGATAATTTTTACAATAATGTATTGAATTTGATAGGTGTCCCACAGAAACATTAAAATAGTGTAGATTAGTGTACAATGTTTTATAATAATAATTTATTCTATTTAGTGTCCATTTCATTCATTTAACATATTTAACATCGGGGGCATCCAAGTTATTTGACACATTTGAACATTTAAAAAAAAAAAAGTAACACAATAATTACTTTCCCTGGTAATTATGATGTAACTCAGTTACTAACTCAATAACTATTTGTGAGAAGTAACTAGTAACTATAACTAATTACTTTTTTAAAGTAACGTGCCCAACACTGGTCTTCAGTGGGTGTGGTTATCGAGCTCCCACCTCAATCTGTAGCAGTGCTTCTTCTCTCTGCCTCAGGATCTCCACATCTTCTTCACTGATCTCTGACAGGAATGCTTGTCCATCGCCCTCAACGCTCTCTCCGGCTCCGAACAACGGCCCTTCTTCAAACAGTTCACTGAATGGAGTCTGTAGGCTCTATCCACACACAAAAAGAGAGATTACGTTTCTTAATTTTTACATACAATGCTTATATTCATCTCTAGATGAGCTAAATGTTTTAGCGCAGCATTTATATATATATATATATATATATATACACACACACACACTGTAAAGCTGCTTTAAAAACAAAAAAAACATTGTCAATGTCACTTTCAGTTGGAATTACAACTTCTACCACAATTTCTACTATAAAGCAGCTCTCCAGTGTGTTCATGTTTTTACTCGCAGATGTCTGACCTTGACAGGCTGAACAGAGGAAATTTCAACACAAATTGAAGACCAATATGGTAGTTTAAAGATGTTTACAAGCCGGAGCAAACTTTTCTGGAAAGCTGGCAAGCTGTTTCGAACAAACTTTATTTTTGCCTGATTTTGTTCAAAATTACGTCACACAAGTTTGTTCTTCAGTTTTGCTTGAAGTATATCGGGGCCTTAAGGTCATTAAACCTTTTTAAATTTATCTCTGGACACCTGCTTCATTAAAAATGATTTCTCACAGTTATTCTAACATTAATTCTAAAGTGTACCATAGTAGTATTTAATCAAAGGATGACTCCGTGCGCATGCCCTGAATACTCACTGACCTCAGAACCGCCTCTGCTCAGATCATCAGAGGATCAGAGCATTGCAGATGCTTACAGACGTAGGACCTGACTTTGGTGAAACTTCTATATTAGAAGTGACACAACTTGCCTTGAGATCCATTTGTAAACATATTATATAATAGCAAAGCGCTGACATTTCACGGCTGTGGAGAATATAATACAGTGATGATGACTCGCCACCTCATACTGCAGCAAAAGAATCACAAAGGAAGCGCTTGCCGCCTTTGTTAGTCATTTAGGTTGAACTCTCTGTCAGCCTGAAGGTTGAAGAGGTGGGAGTTGGTCACTTAGAGAGAGCCACATTGATCTGCTAATTTCTTAACTTGCATATGCATGACATCGATAAAGGCCTGAGGCGTGCTATTATTTTTTGCAATGTGTTGGATGACTCATTGTATTCTTCCCTCTCAGAATTAGCACATCCAATGCATCTCGATTCTGAGAACATCCTCTACTTTGCGCGGTTGTTGTCGTCCTACTCACTGAGGATATCATTGTCTATTAGGTCACAGAGTGGCTTGTAGTTGGAGTTTTTTCTCATCTACTGACAACATAAATTGTCCTTTAATCTGTATCTGTATCTCAGATGCATAATTTGTCCTGAAATTTAGTATAAAGTTTATTATATTCTAAATTTAATTTGAATTTTAATTAAATTTACCTCATTAAAAATAACCCCATTAACATTATACTCATTTAAAAATGTAAATAGGCTTATTTAAACTTTATTTCAAATTTAGACTACATACAGTACAATAAAAGGACCTTCAAATTTTCTCACAATATTTGAGTTCATATGTGATTCTCTATGAAAAACAGAGAGGGGTCTCCTATAAAGCCATTGGATCCAAGTTAAAGGATCAACATGACTCATTCAAGATGGGATATTCCCATTTTAAGACGTTTATTCAAAAATGTCTCAGTAATCTAAATTCTCTGGGGGATAAGTGCTATTATGTAATGTACCTCTCATCTCGCAGTAACTTTAATACACTTTTTACAAAGTTTGTTCAAATAGAAGTCAGCAGTACTTGAGTGTTTGAAGCTGAGCGATGGTTTAATTATAGCAAAGAGCAAGTTATTTACATCAGTGGAGCCATTTTTCCACCAATCAATCCAAAGACATAGCATCCTGATCCCTTTCTTCTCTTGAAATGATAGGTCTCAGGATATTTCTAACATTTTGTTTTCTTTTGTCAGAAGAGCAAAAGGTTAAACAAGTGAGAAATACAATTACATTTCTTCTGTAATTCTTAGCGTATGGTTTGCCTCTGTAGGAGTGGGAACTCTCACGTTAACACATCCAGATCTAAATTAGCACAACTAGCGTTAAACTCCTTTCTATTATTTTTGTATGTTGACCCATATTGAGGGATGCAATGAAAGTGTGAAAATGAAAAAAGCAAGAGAGTTTGCACGCAAACGTAAATGAATATCTCTTAAATTAATGGATAATAATTGCTTTAACACAAAGTTAGTTTGTCTGAAGCCTGTTTTGTCTTACTCAACAAGCTATGGAAGCCTGAGATAAAGCTTAAGATATAAAGAGCTAAAATTCCTACATAAAGGCACAAAAAGGAAATAAAATAAAAGAGAGAAATATAACAAATACATTCATAATTACTTATTTATAGAAACAGACTCCCATATCAATCAGTGCATTGTTATTCTTTTTATTCAACAACATGGGAAGTGAGCCTATAACAAATTACACTTGATGCTGAGAAATTCATTTAAACATATGATTTTCATGAGTACTTTAATAAAAGCCTATACTGCTGTGATTTTTCCATTCATAATAGTGAGTCACATTTATGAATCATCTTACAGATTGGCAGTGCTGATAACAAACCCTGTTCTCTTCTGAACTCAGGCGAAAAAAAGACTCTGGCAGAACCTGGCGATCAAACAACTCCTTAATAACGTCTTACTCTTGACTAACAACTCAGCATGTTGTTTGTTTTGGATGCGTTCTTGGCGTTCATATTAGAACTACACATCCTGTTTGATTGCTCTGGTCGGGTGTTTCCAGGGGGGATTGTGGAAGGAGACGGAAGATCAGAGACATTGCCGCCGGTGACAGAGTCTCACATAAAAGCAGAATCTCTAGAGAGCGACAGGAGGGAAGGGAATAAGAGAGGATTTTAACAGACCTGAGACTGTAAGACAGGAGCGTGTATGTGCTATAGTCACACACCAGCTGAGCCAATCTGAGATGCCGTTGTACTGCAGGTAATATTGAACACAATTCCTATCATTCAGTCAGCACTTTCAATCATCAGAACATCCTTGAGTCAGCTTACATGAACTGAAAATTGAAGTTTGATGGAATCTGAAAAAAAAAAGGTGCGGTGATGGAGATGTCAGTTTTAGTGCATTTCATCAACCATCAACCTCCAATGAGAGTGAACATCACTAGGACTGTCATCTGTGGTCATTCTCAAGGCAACTTGTTTCTTCTCCACAAGATGTTTTCTTTTTGTTTTCACAGTGAAACGCAATTTAAGATATCAGTTGTTCTGGAGAAATTTGGGGTTGAAGGAATAGTTTACTCAAAAAGGACAATTCTGTCTCATTTTCCCACTTTCAAGTCACTACAAACATATATGACTTTATTCTGGAACATGCAAAGAAAAAAAAAATCCCTCACTGTACACTCACTCTTTCATATAAAAGTGAATGGGGTCCAAAATGACAAAAAAACACTATAAAAGTATCATAAAAAGATACTGTAATTATGTATACTTTATAAAAAAAGATGTGTACTTTATCATACAAGTCAAATGACAAATTTGTATCTGTATCCATGTAAACACGGCACCTTAAGATGTGGCATTTCAGGTTAAGTGACACAATGTCAAGGTGAGATTCAATCATCACTGACATCAAACCTGACGTGAAACATCTAATGGCGCCATATTAGATTTAAGAAAAATGATCTAATGGCTTCAGAAGACTTGGATTACACTACATAAGTCATAAGACCCACTTTTACATTTTGCCCCCACCAGAGTAGTAGTATTACAGTATTATTAAGTTTCCAGCCACTGACAGCACTTTTGATCATAAGTTAACAGTCAAATACATACATATATACATACATACATGCATACACACATAAAATTCTAGCTTAATTGATTCTTTTTCTAGCACTTGGGTATGTCCCATTAAAAAAATGCACAGTCATATTATATATATATATATATATATATATATATATATATATATATATATATATATATATATATATATATATATATATACTATGAGGTGCCAAACAGGAAATAATTATATAAAAATCTGAATATATAAATGTAAATTGTGAATATATAGTTATAAGCCTGAATATATTATGTCTGAATATATAGAATAAAATCTGAATATATAGTTATAATTCTGAATATATAAATGTAAATCTGAATATATACTCATAAGTCGGAATATATAGTTATAAATCTGATTATATAGAAGTAAATCTGAATATATAGTTATAATTCTGAATATATAGAAGTAAATCTGAATATATAAATGTAAATTGTGAATATATAGATGTAAATCTGAATATATAGTTATAAATTTGAATATAGTTATAATTCTGAATATATAGAAGTAAATCTGAATGTATAAATGTAAATTGTGAATATATAGACATAAATCTGAATATATAGTTCTAAATGTGAATATATAAATGTAAATTGTAAATATATAAATGTAAATTTGAATATATACTCATAAGTCTGAATATATAGTTATAAGTCTGAATTTATAGAAGTAAATCTGAATATATAGTTATAATTCTGAATATATAGAAGTAAATCTGAATATATAAATGTAAATTGTGAATATATAGATGTAAATCTGAATATATAGTTATAAATCTGAATATATAGTTATAATTCTGAATATATAGAAGTAAATCTGAATATATAAATGTAAATTGTGAATATATAGATGTAAATCTGAATATATAGTTATAAATCTGAATATATAGAAGTAAATCTGAATATATAAATGTAAATTGTGAATATATAGACGTAAATCTGAATATATAGTTATAAATCTGAATATATAAATGTAAATTGTGAATATATAAAAGTAAATCTGAATATATAAAGGTAAATCTGAATATATAGTTATAAGTCTGAATATATAGAAGCAAATCTGAATATATTCTCACAATTGTTATTGCTGTTCATCGTAGCCTATTTCAAGCCCTATTAATTTTTCATACAAATGTAGAGTGATTGTTATAAACTGTACACAACTGTCTCATAGGTTGTTTATATACAGAAAAATAGTAAGAATCTATTTCCTAGATTAGAAAGGTGAATATGCTATTGTTTTCATTTCTAATCAAGATTTCCCTCATTTCCTGGTAGATTAAATCTCATTTCGCTTGTAAGGACTCTAGCTGTTGTGCATACTATTGAAACAATCAATAACTCCAGCTTACTTCCGGGTGTGCGACTAGGCTACTACATCTGTGACACTTGCTCTCATGCATCAAAGGCCATTCAGAGCACTGAGCAGCTTCTCACTGTGAATGGCACACTGCCTGTCAAATGTGAGATGCTTGAAAGGCCTAAATCTATATATTCACAATTTACATTTATATATTCAGATTTATAACTATATATTCAGATTTACTTCTATATATTCAGACTTATAACCATATATTCAGATTTACTTCTATATATTCAGATTTACATTTATATATTCAGGCTTACTTCTATATATTCAGATTTACAACCATATATTCAGATTTACTTCTATATATTCAGATTTACATTTATATATTCAGGCTTACTTCTATATATTCAGATTTACATTTATATATTCAGACTTATAACTATATATTCAGATTTACATTTATATATTCAGAATTATAACTATATATTCAGATTTACATTTATATATTCAGATTTACTTCTATATATTCAGATTTACATTTATATATTCAGAATTATAACTATATATTCAGATTTACATTTATATATTCAGAATTATAACTATATATTCAGATTTACATTTATATATTCAGATTTACTTCTATATATTCAGATTTACATTTATATATTCAGAATTATAACTATATATTCAGATTTACTTCTATATATTCAGACTTATAACTATATATTCAGATTTACATTTATATATTCAGAATTATAACTATATATTCAGATTTACATTTATATATTCAGATTTACTTCTATATATTCAGATTTACATTTATATATTCAGATTTACTTCTATATATTCAGATTTACTTCTATATATTCAGAGTTATAACTATATATTCAGATTTACATTTATATAATCAGACTTGTAACTATATATGCAGATTTACATTTATATATTCAGAATTATAACTATATATTCAGATTTTATTCTATATATTCAGACATAAAAATATATTCAGGCTTATAACTATATATTCACAATTTACATTTATATATTCAGATTTTTATATAATTATTTCCTGTTTGGCACACAGTATATATATATATATATATATATATATATATATATATATATATATATTAGTGCTGTCAAATGATTAATTGCGATTAATTGCATCCAAAATAAAAGTTTTTGTTTACATAATATATGTATGTGTACTTTGTATATTTATTATGTATATATAAATACACACACATACAGTATATATTTTGAAAATATTTACGTTAATATTTTTATAAATTTATATCATTATATTTTATATAAATATATTTAATATATAAACATAACATATTTTTCTTAAATATATACATGCATGTGTTTGTATTTATATATACATAATAAATAAACACAGTAAACACTCATATATTATGTAAACAAAAACTTTTATTTTGGATGCGATTAATCGCGATTAATCGTTTGACAGCACTAAATATATATATATATATATATATATATATATATATATATATACACACACAGTGCCTTGCAGAAGTATTCAAACCCCTTCATTTATTTTATGTTTTATGTTGCAGTCTTACATTAAACTGCTTTAAATTACTTTTTTTCCCAAAACAATCTACACTACACACACCATAATGACAAAGCAAATAACAGGTTTTTAACATCTTTGCAAATTTATTATACATAAAAAACATAAATGATTCCATTGCATAAGTACTGCAATGTACTTATTTCAGTTTTTTTTTTTTTTTTTTTAATAAATGTACAAAGCTGTGACAGTTCTGTTTTTGCTTTACCATTATGGTGTATGGAGTGTAGGTTGATGTGGAAAAAAAGTAATTTAATGCAGTTTAACATGAAGCTGCAACAAAGGGGTTTCAATACTTCTGCAAGGCACTATATATATATATATATATATATATATATATATATATATATATATCTCCCAACATTTTCTTGGTAACTTTAGGCTTTGATTTATATGCTTTTGAATGTTTGGTGATCATGTTAGCTTAATAACTGTCTAAACAACTTCAATCCACTGAACAAAGGTTTTTTGGTTAGGTTGATGATCTTCTTTGATTGTTTTTGGATCCGAAGATGCTGCACTATTTCAGAAGATCCGTAACAACAGCTACTACTGTATGATAGTGAAAACATGCTGAGTTTCCTATCACTTTCATTATATGGAAATATCTTTGGAAAGAAATGCATCTTTAGAATGACATGAGGGTAAGTTAATATTACAGAATTTTCATTTTTGGGTGAATTTTTCCTTTTAAGTGTCTTGCATGAAGGAGGTAGATCATGTATCTCCTCTTGTGGATCTATATTCCTTTCAGCCATGATCTTTGACCACCTTCTGACTGCCAGGGCTACACGTTCTGTACCACAAGCGTAGTAGTTCCAAACAAACTTCATATAAGGACTGAGGTTCATAAATGTAATGAAGTTCTGACAGTCAATATCTGACCTGCTAGAAAATGAAGTGGTAAGAAAAAAGGGTCATAAAAGAGCTCCTCATTCACACGCAATCACACACAGTCACACTCTTTATCTTACTGTCACAGGGATGTCGAAGAGCTCATGAAAGAACAAAGAAGAAGAAGCGGACTCTCTCTGGACTCTGAGATTTTGAAGCCCACTCACCTGTTTCCTGTCCTTTTGTGCAGGAGGAAGCAAGGCCCTTGAACGATCTGCAATTTTCTGTCAGAGAAGAGAAAAAAAAATGACATTAATATGCAAAGCCAGACATCTGACAGCAGCTGAGCTAAAGAGAAGTTCAGTGGATTCTTTTTTCACTGGTTTACATTATTGCTGCATGGATGGACTGCACACATACAGTATAGTCGAGGAGACTGGGGACTATTTTAAAACTAAATTTCTTTAAACACAAACATACAGTGTTGACACTTGTTCAGTTGCTTCACTTTTGATCCATCTGATCTAGATAGATAGATAGATAGATAGATAGATAGATAGATAGATAGATAGATAGATAGATAGATAGCCTATTTTGGGTATAGCATTTCTGTCTAAAATTATGATAACTAATATTTATATATGCTCACTTTCTCTGGAAACTAAAATATAGCCCTAAACACATGTTATTTTGTGGACAAATAAAGGAAAGCCCATGTTTCATGTGTACCTTCTGCAGGTCTCCATATCGCTGCACAGAATCTGACAGCTCTGTTTTGAGTCTTGTCAAACGGAGCCTGTCTTGCTGTGAGGAAACAAAATAGCATGATTTTAAAATGAACGTTGGTTCAGTTTAACATCACCATACAGTAACTTTAACGTGACAACATTTTATTTTTGTCAGTACAAATGCCAGTGAAATGCTTCATGATATAAACCACCATCACTGGCTATACTTACATAAGGATGGTTGTTCCAGCAAAGAAAGAAAAATGAGAGACGTAGAGAAGATTTATTTTACCCGTGAAGACCCGCTGATGATGTCAGTGAGTTGTTTAACAAGTTGGCTTGTGCTTGTTATGACTTTATTGGTTTGCTGCTGTGTGGAATGTCTGAAAGAGAGGGAGAAGAGCGAGAGGGGTGAAAAGATAGGTAATCATGCTTTACAAACCACAGAAGACGATTCAAAATGATTCATCAACTATCCCAAGGTGCAATGCTCTCCAAGCTGGGCTAGGTTTACAGCACTATTGGATGGATTAGGCTCAACCAATTAAGTAAATCAATATTAATGACTGTGCGACAGAGGAACAGCATTGTGCAGTGAGGGACTGTGTGTCATGACTGCAGAGCTCAGATGATGTCAGGAAGGCTTTAGGCTCCAGGCAGGAGTCAATCTGCCACCCCGGAGGAGAAGCAAAGGATTAGACATTGTGTACAGAGACAGCAAATCAAATGGAGGAAAGGTAGCACAGTGCAATGAGAGGTTTGCTGTACTGAATGTATTAATAGAGCAGATGAAATCAACATTGCATAAATTGGGCTTATAGAGGGCGATATTTATGATTGTATAAATAAAAGAAGAAAGAGACCAATCCACAGGCCTGTCTAGCATTTGACTAAGGCTCCAGACCAACAGGGGGCCCTGAAGAGTTACAGAAACAACTCATATTTACTAGATTTCAGGGCTGTGAGCCATTTAGATTTTAATTGAGAACCAATTCCAAGGGCCCTGTCATACACCCGACGCAATGCGACACCAAGTAGGCGGGTGCACAACGCGCATACACTCTGCTTATTACAGACACAGGGATGTGCAGTAACACAGAAACATGCCAAATATTAAAAATGAAAGGATTACAATTGTAAAAGATTATTGCGCTCGCACTCGAGCAGATCCATTTCCTCTCTGGAGAAGCGTTCAGTCTTTGCTCTTGCAAATTATGCCATGGTGCAAGTTTTTCTGTCGTTAAACTAGAAAAAGTGGATTTGGACAAGCCCTAAGTGCACCTGCACCATGTGCTTAGATTGTTAAAATAGGGCCCCAAGACTTTGAGTTGAAATTGAATTGGCGTAGCAAACAGGATGCACAATTACAATTAAAATTTGAATGGAAATAGACTTAAAATTAACTGAAATTCAAAGTAATTCATAACTAGATGAGCAAAGTTTTTCAAATTTTGAATGTTGGCATGACAAAAAGTTTTAGAGCTTAAAATGCCTTGAAGTTTTATAAGGTATATTGGGTAGACAGAAAGACTTCCCAGAATGTGTTACCTTGAATTTCTTTTAATTGACAAACAATTGCTCTTCCTGTCATTGTAATCCAAAATCAAATTGTACAGGCAATTTGATTCAAATTCACATTCATGAATTGAAAGGAAGCAAAATCTTTAATTCCAAAATTTGCCCATCCCTGCTAGTTTTGTAGCTTAAGTTTAAAATATGTACTGTTTTAACCCAAATAACAGAGCAATGTCACATTTAGGTGCTTGAAAGTTAAAAACATTTGACATGTTGCACATTGAATCAATGTCTATTTTAAACCATTGACCAATCAAAGCAATCTAGGGGTGAGATAAACACTGTATGGGATTTCATGCACCCATAAACGCGCCTTTGGTTCACTTGTATTCCTCCGTCTAGCCGTTTTTAACGCTAGAATGCTTCCTATGTGAAGAGCCCCTGAGACATCCGTGCCCTGGGTACATCAATGTCATAATCCATCTCTGGAATGGGGGTGAAAAAGGAGGAAACATGGCCCGAAAAAGACCAGAAAGGAGGCAGAAGTGAGAGAATTAAAGACATTGAAAACTTGAGCCTGGCTGTACATTATTTGCAGTTCTGAGCTGGATGGAAGATAGAAGGGAAAAAGGGGCCAACGGGTCAGAAGCTCATGAACAAATATAATCTCCTGATAGAAATTCCGTTTTCTCCTCATGCGGAGCGAGGGGTTTGGATAAGGCCATTGATTTAGTGTATGTGCCCTGCTCCGTCTGATCCCTTCCTTTAAAACCCAAACCAAGACCACCGGCCAGAGTGCCACCTGCTCCCCAGAGATATGTGGTGGTGAACGTGGGGCCCACCTCCTGCTCAAATATTGATTTAAAAAGCGAGGAAGTAAACGAGGAGAGAGGCGTCAGGCAGAAACATCTCTCGTGTATTCGTTATGGGTGGGGGCATGTCACTGTCGTTCTCAGTCCACGAGAGAGAAATGAGACCAGTCGAGCGGAAAAGCACCTGTAACAATAGCGGCAGCAGCAGTCGTGCTGTGTGAACAAAAAGGCAGAGGTCCACAGTGAACGTTCTAATCACACGCCAGTGAATAGGCGAACGTGGCTGAGCAGTTCAACCATAAAGCTTGACTTTGGGCTTTTTTTTTTAACCTGATCGGTCCGTTTCAAGGCTGAACATGAGCAATGACTCACTCCTCTACAGTTCTGCATGCATGGACTTAATATAGCTGGCTGAGATTTTTGGAGAGACCATAACTTCTCCTGCCTAGAAGTGTACTACAATGATGGCTAAAATGTAAAAACTTTTTTTTTTCTCTCCTCCAGTACTTTTAATTTGAAAACCCCTCCTGGCATTGCTAAACAGGTTGGCGTTGGGTTTTAGGGCACGGCTGATAGTTCCTAGTGGGGTCATTCCCAGGAGTGGTGAATTAGCTGATACATCCGTCGCTGACAGGTCATCACTTCTCTATAAACTCGGCAGAAAGTCTGAGTATTAAAATAATAGTTCACTCGAAATGAAAATTCATATTCACTAGTGCTGTCAAAAAATTAATCGCGATTAATCGCATCCCAAATAAAAGTTTTTGTTTACATAATATATGTGTGTATACTGTGTATATTTATTATGTATATATAAATACAAACACATGCATGTATATATTTAAGAAAAACATGTTATATTTATATATTAAATATATTTTTATATAATATAAATTATATGAATATAAACATAAACTTTTAAATACATGTAAATATTTTCAAAATATATACTGTATGCGTGTGTCTTTATATATACAAAATAAATATATACAGAAGACACACATATATTGTGTAAACAAAAACTTTTATTTTGGATGCGATTAATCGCGATTAATCGTTTGACAGCCCTAATATTCACACCTCATATTAGCCCAAACCTGTAAAACTTACAAAAGAGGAAATTCTGAATAGCCTACTGCACAGGTCTTTATTTTGCATGCAATTACAATGAATTTGAAGCATAAAAGCATAAATGAAAATGTTGTGTCAGACAGACCAAAAATTGTAATTTTTTCACTGATCATAAGTGAACTGTTAAATCAGATCAGCTTCAGACCCATGCAATTGTATGGGGAAAAACATAAAAACAGTGATGAGTCAATAATGACAGATTTTGGTGAACTATACCTTTAAGAAGCCGACAGTTTGAAAAATCACAAGCATCACATGCACCAACACAATACTGTCTGAGCCATAGACAAGAGGTCAGCGTGGCATTGCCATTGCCAATGTCACATTAGCAGTAGTTAACCTGGTGCCCGAGATAACAGAACATAAATTTCCTCAGTGAAATGCAGTTGACTGAAAGAACTGAAGGATATTCAACAAAAAAATCAGAGGCAGAAAAGACTGGGGAAAAAGAAAAAAGACCAGAAGGACAAGGCCTGACCACAAAAGACTTACTTTACTCTATTTAAAAACAATTGGAGGAGGGAAGAAAGTCCCGTTAGGACAAAAAACAGGAAATAAACCTGTGGTGAGAGACATTTTTTGCTGTCTGTGATAAATAAAAAAATGTAACTGCTATAAATCGTTTTAGAACTCAAAAATAATGCCTTGGTTTAGTCATGGCAGTTATACAAATAAAGCCCTTTGAAACGTCCATGACTCAACCTCATTATATTGCACACTGTGAGCCACTGAACACCTTCAATACGCCCTCAATTACAGCTTCCTGTGTTCCCTCAACAGTAACATGTGAAACTCAATATGGCCTACACAATCTCAAGGGTCGCCACGCAGCAGTGGAAAAGTTCTGTTATTACTCATCCCACATATTCGAAACCCAGCAGTTTATTTCCCCAAACGCTGTTTAGTCATGGTCCACATTTAGCATGTTTCGTGTCTGTCGAGTCGGCGAAAGAGAATCTAAATCTTCCTCTGCTTTGACTGGCCATCTTCAACCTGAAGCCCTGGAGGACTGAACGCATAGATTGAGCCACTGCTACAGCTGAGGTGGGTTGCTACTGGAGATCATTGAGCGAATCTATGAAAAGATGAAAAATGAGGAGGCCAATAGGTCAAATAGATGCCAAAAGAGATGGTAATGACACCATCAGAAGCCATGGAGAACTTTCAGATGTTCACTTGCACACTTAAAAAGGTCCAAAAAAGGGGTTTTTGCAGCCATGCCAAAGAACAACCATTTTCAGGTTCTCCAAAGAATGATTCAGTGAACAGATCTTAAAAGAACCATTAACCATTGAACATATTAATAATCTAAAGAACTATGAAGAACCTTTTGTGGAACTGAGAGACTCCATGACTCCATAATGGCACTGATGCCAATAAAGAACCTTTAAGAGTGTATGGCAAAATTCACACAAACATACTTGTGTTTGAGAGATAAATGTCTAGTTGGGGCAAGTTGTCACATATTTGGCAAATGTTCTTAATTTAGTTGATTACAATTATGTTTTCTTCCATTTTCCCCCCACTGTTTAAATTGTTCAAATTCTGCTGAAAAGCCTAAAATAGCCCTGTTTTAGGGCATATAGACACATAAGCTAAACATGAATTTAAGAATTAATTCAAGACTAAAGTTTGTATACCAAAAAAAAAACAAAAACAAAAACAAAAAAACACTTGACATTCAAAAATTCTACTCTGAGCAATATTCACTGGAGTAAAAAGTGTGACAACTTGCCCCAGTCTCCTCCTCTGTGTAGTTCTGCAATACCTCACAAAACTTTGTAGTTCCACACTGCCTTGCATAACCTGAAAGATACAAATCTAATTCCAAATCCTGACTGGATACCTGGAGGTCAGAATGTAACAAAGATACTTGTGAAAGTGACTCAAAAGCTACTTCTCTCCCTCAGATGTATGATGTACTAAGGTCATGCTGTGTGAAGTCTAGAGGGCATTTACTTTTGTGAGTTTTTATTTAGTTTTAGACAGCTGTGTAAGGAACACAATGTTTTTCTTTCGTAAGGTGTTTCATTGCATTTCTCACATCACTTCCTCCCTGTACTGCTCAGCTTGTTTCACAGTATTTATTGTCTTATTTCTATAAAAGCTTCTTATTATTTGACAATTTCTGAACAAAACATTGCAAGGATAAGTATATACTATATATATATATATATATATATATATATATATATATATATATATATTATATATATATATATATATATATATATATATATTAACAGTACATACGCACACACACTGTATATAGGGTTTAAAAGAGAACGTTGTTGCACATGCACATTACTGCACTTCATTACATTGGGCACTGTTAATGCTGCAGTGAAAAATTATGAGACCACATTTATGATGACTACTCTGTTAATAAAAAGGTCGGTCCAGGTGATATAGCCTGAGATCAAGCGAACCAAAAAGTCCTTCATTATGCTGTACTTTATATGAAACATATTGCACCATGAAGGCATTCATAATCTAATAAACACTGTTCTATTTTTTGCCTTCTATAAACCCAGCTCTCTTTCTGTGATTTTAACAAGTCTAGGGATATAAACATAACACCTATAATCTCTAACAGATGCAATATAACCACACAGAACAGACCTGTGAATATTCCATTTTTTCCATCTTGCTTATTGAGGATGGAGAGTTGTCAACTGGTACTGTATGCAAGTAAGTGTACTCTAACGTCTACCTTTCTTTATGCACTGCATCACACAAACTTTTTCGTTGTTATGACAATCAGTGTGCATGAGAATCAACAATCTGCTTTCAAGTGCATGGAACATAATTTCCAGCGATTGTGATTACTGTGACAGTATACATTTATGCTGCCTCTGTGCACTAAAAAAGTCTGAGTAAAAGAACTCGGCAAACATTAAATGCGAGGAAAGAAGCAATTTAGACTACACAGCACAAAAAAAAAAAAAATCATCACACTCTCCTGATGGCCTTAATTACATGCACTGTGAAATAAAATCTGCAAAATTTAGGGTAAAAAACACACACACAGCAGCTTTGGTTGCCAGAACTTTACCATAAACCATACAATAGAAACATGTTATATACTGAACTTAAATTTACAGTAAAAATATAAATAAATAATGAATTAATTAAATTATATGCTGATATAATGTCAATATACCAATGTGCTATAATGTAGCCTACTGTAATTTTACATTTATAATATACTGACATCCACCATAAAAACACAGGTAGTAATGAGAAAGGTGAATCACAAGCTATTCAAGCTATAGCTTTTCTATAAGCTGAGGTAAATATTAATATATCGAAGGCATATGATATCATACACACAAATGCAAAACACCATACAGTATATACAGTATGTATATGTATTTATATATATTATATATCGTAGCATAAAACCCTTAAATAAATTAATAAGTAATAAAAGCCACAGAAGATTGCTTTTCACTGTAAATTATAAGATGATTTGTTGTTTTTCACTTCCAAAAACTGTTTAACAGTATTTTTAAAAATGTAAAATTATATCAATTGTCCCTTTAGATCAATTACTGACTGTAAATTATCCTGCTTATTACACTCACCAAAAAAACAAACACATGAACATAGAAATGATTTTATAATATTACTGGTATATTATCTTGAAACGTCTGCTAAGAAGAAGAAAAAAAAAAAAAAATTGTGCATTACAACATATAGACCCTTTTAGGACCGACGTCACAATTACGTCACAGCGCTAGCTGGAGGCAAAACAAAGGGAAAACTGGAGGCAGCCAATTCAAAACAGCGCAGATTCGGCTACATAAGGAGCTTAAAATACCATCTTGTTGTGATGTTGGGTGCCCGAATCGATGTTGTAGAGGCTCCAATTTGAAATTTTAAGGCATACCTGATGCCACTGCCAGACAAAAAAACCGACGACAGCTGTGATTAAACGAGATAAAACGAGCAGACTGGACAGAAACAATAGTCAAAAATGCTCGCATTTGCAGCGCACACTTCTTATCAGAAAAGGTTAAATAAAGTATTGTCTTTTGTTGTTATGGGCACATCTAAAGATTTCTTATACATCTCACTATGTCGAGTATGAAATAATGTCTGTGTGCATGTGTGTAAAACAACAAACTGACGATTTATATGCTTAATCATATGTAATTGTATATGCATTGTTGTGATAAATTGTGGCTGGAATAATAATGTAGCTGTAAAAATAGTTGCCTGCTGAAATTGAAATATATATACATCTTCATGACTAACCGGAGGGAATCCTGTCAGATCGTCCATCCTTTGAGTAAAAGCGTGTGGGAGTCGGCCAATCTGATTTCGTCCGTTAAAGTTAACCTTTTCAAATAACAATCGCGGTCCTGGACAGTGCATCTATACCTTACATATGCAGGTAAATCGGAATTTCTCCAGTTATTATTACAAAACAAGCTAACAGACTTCATAGCTAGCCTTAGTGAAGCGGTCAGTGGAATCTTTCTGCATCCAGCTTTATGAAATGTTTTATGAAATGATGTGAAATGTGTAATTTTGTTAAAAAACAAAATAAAATAAAATCTGGCTGGTATAAATTTTCTCAATTCACCTGCTATATTAGCAGGTGTACTAATAGAATTAACAAATCAGTGCAATGTTTGTTTAAATGTTTGTATTCTGGTTTCTTTCTCTCGTTCTCATAAAAAGATTTATGTTTCACCATTTAAGCACATGGCAAATAAAAATAAATGTACTTAATTATATGTTGTCACCCCCACCAGCTATAAACTAAAGGTCTCGACTTCAGAAGTGGGGCATTGATGAATATTCTGGTGTACTCATCCTGCGCTCTTCGTGAAAAACCAGAGTACTGAGTGTTCGCAAGTTGACTTGCCCACTGAGCCGAGGAAATGTAGGGCTAATGAGCAGAAAACAATTATCCCATCGTAACGTGCCATTAAGCACCGATCCCGACCTGGGGTAATGACGCATACCGGATCAGTCATGTTGATGGACACCATCCTCACATTGTCAGGTGAGGCAAAGTTCATGCAGTGGTGCCGTACATAATCAAAATTACGTAAACTACATATCTCACAACAAATGATACTCACTAAAAGGGCTACAGAAACTCCCGATTAGTTATTTGTGTGTGGCGAGTGAACATTCACAACAGGTTCTCAGAGCCCGCTTAATTTAGCTAATGGTCTTTATGGTGCATTTTTCATTAAGCATATTTGGCATGTTGGTTTTATGAATAATATATTTCACACTACATTGATTAAGTGGGGTTTTTAATAGAAGTGAAATTAGCTAGATGAGTTTGCAAGTAAATTGAACTTGTTTTGCTTTGAAAGCTTGAGGTGATGTAGAAGTCTCTTTTAATCATCTGTTCATTTTCTGATTGCTCTGATAATGCATAGTTAACTTTGCATTTGCTTAGGAGATCAAACGATTAATAATACTTACACTTGGTCTTCCGCCAAGATTGCATTACTGAATCATAATATTACTGTCATGTCTGATATTGGGTATGTTTTTCTGCAGAAATACAATATTGCAATATGTACGATTGCCTGTACAAGAACGCTAATCACTAATATGAAATACTGAATATAATATCTGATTTGCAGCAGTGGTAAACTATGGTACCTGCTATGAGATTCTTATTTTTATCCTCAACATGTTGCGTTCATAATATCAATAGTCAGTGCTGGGTAGATTACTTACAAAAAGTAGTCCATTACTGATTTCGAATTACATAATGGAAATTATTGTTAGTAATGTAATCTACTGGATTGCACATATTAGGTAATGTATTCTAACTACTTTTTCATTAATTTTAGATTACTTTTGACCTAACTCGTAATGTAATATTCTGCAGTCTTTGTTATCAACATCAAGCATTACATTACGTCAAGGTTTCCCAAACTGCGGTTCCTGAAAGAACCGCAGGGTTTTTTTGTGAGGTGATGAAGAGCTAATTAATTAACATCACAAAAATGTCAGATTGAACTAATTGTGTGGCCTCTCCATTTTATGTGTAATTATATTCACCTGACTAGTGGCTGGTGTGTGCAATTTCATGAAACTGGAAGAATCTCCTAATGTATATAAGGAGTAGGATTTTTTAGACAGGAAAATTTAGGACAGAATAAGTGCAAATCCATACAATTTTACTGCCATTGTGTAAACAGCATGTAACCCAGAGATGAAAATTCATGTCAGCATTTACTCATCCTCATGTTGTTTCAAACCTATATGACTTTATTTCTTCCTTTGAACACAAAAGAGGAAGTTTTTGACTGGTGCTGCTCTTTTCCATACAGTACAATGAAAGTCTGTGAATGGAGGTTGTCAAGCTCTAGAAACTACAAAAAACACCCCAAAACACTCACACACCCAAGTCTTCTGAAGTCATACGACAGATTTGTGTGAGAAAGAACATTGAAACAAATCATTACTCACTGAAAAGTTTCTCATCTGCCATTGCTTTTGTGAAATCTTGTGTTTGCATATAAATTAATAAAACATGACATGTTACATCTCCATTTGTGGCTATACAAAAGAAGGAAAGTCACAGAGGGTAAATAATGCCATAATTTTCATTTTTTGGGTTAACATTCAAGGCACCTTTTGAATACCACCATCTACTTGAATGCGACTGTGGTCCTTATAGGCTTCTCAGCATAAGGCTCACCTTCTGTCTACAGAATCCTCAGCAGAGACGAGGACGGACAGTGCGGTGTGTCCTCCACTCCAAAGACGAAGAACGTCTCTCGGAAGCCCTGTACGCAGCAGAGCGGAATGTGTAATGCTCTAACGAGCACAATGACAAACAAAGGCGGTGAACGATTAATCCACTTAGTTTTGCTGTGTGTGTGTTTCTATGATTACAAAGATGGGTCGAATTTAATTAGCCAAGTGATTTTTCACTGGAATACGATGCACCGCACGTGTACAAACACTTAGAGTTGTAAGTTGTCAAGCTGACACTTGCGAGCAGGGCTACAACTAGCTTTTTTTTTTTTTTTTTTTTTTTAAATAATCATTCTTTTAAAATGATCATCTCTTTTTCTTATTCTAAAATCCTTTATGATTATTGATTTATTATTATTTTTATTATATTTATTTATGATTTATTTCTTTATTATGTGCCAAATTATGTGCCACATTCTCAAAAATTCTTATCATTACCAATGTTGAATACAGTATATGTATATATATATATATATATATATATATATATATATATACACTGTATATATAACAAAATACCCACAAGTCGCACAAAACAGTGGCCATGTGCCTCATCTGTCTATTTTATTGCCAGTCTCTGAAGTCCACTCAGTCAGTGCATTTTTAGCGCACTGGCAGTCCATATCTGGCTTGCCTGTGACATTGTAAACCATGCAAATGTTTGTGTGTGTGTGTGTGCGCGTGTGTGAGGAAGTTTGGGGGGGGGGGCAGTCTGCCAGGGCCTTTGGGCGACATATCGCCATCTGGGAGGTATGACCCTGGAACTGCGAGGTTTCCGTGGAAACTGGCTGTAATATAATCATGGCTGGGGTGCAGCAGAGGGCAGAAAGAGTAAGAAAATGGGTAGAGTCAGAGAGCGAGCGAAGGAGAGAGCGAGAGAGGGGGTTGCTGTCAAGTGCCCTGTTTGGAGCAGCAGGATTAAGCCTGGCACGAAGAGAAGCATACTCAAGGTCAACTAAGAAACAGCATTTAAAAAAAAAAAAAACAAAACTGAAAAATGTGAAAAGCATGAGCTACAGTGAGTATGGTATTTTAAATACACATTCATCCACTGTAACTGGTGTGCTCATGTTGATATTTATGGACTTCTGTTGATTTATGAGTTGTTCTTTTTAATGAAATCGCTCAAAAAGACTCAAATCAGTCTCAAACTCATGAGCTGTCAGTGTGAATCAGTCTAATGACTCACTGAATGAATCAGAGAACTGTTATTGTGTTATCTGTATCCTTCTTAACACATCACTCACGATGAGACAAATGAATAGTTCACTCAAAAATGAAATTCTGGCATTATTTACATCTCTTATGAACATGCCAAATACAGTTAGAACGGAAGTCAAGATTTACATATGGCTTCAGAAAACTTGGAATTTAGCACATGACTCATAGAAACTACTTTTATTAGAACTTTATGGTGCTTTTGTATCTTTTTAAAAGCTAGAATGCCTTGATTTCCATTCTTTGTAACTGCATGTAAAGAAATGACTAGCACAGTTCTTTAAAATCTATATTTTGTGTTCTACAGAAGAAGAAAAAAAATGGCAGGCTTGAAACACCTTTTTTGGGTTAACTACTCATTTATATCATTGTAATTACTGGTGAATGTTCATACACAAATGTTTGAACAGACCTTTGTCATAATAAAAGGTACTTTATTTTAAAATTAAAATGTGTCACCAAAATGTAGGCCTACATTTATAGGTATATAGCTGGGTCCAATTATTCTTAAATTACTGAAAGAATCATTAACAAAATCATTAAGGAACTCCAGTGGAATTGCAATATCCATCCCTAAAGGAGAGTTCAAAAGACTGAAAAAGTGAGAGATGCAAAGAAAAAGCGAGAGAAGCAGGTGCAACTTTCTTGAATATACATGCAGACGCTAATGAAGTGGATACAAAAAAAAAAAAATATCACAGATATTTTGCACACTAGACTTTTCACATCAGCTAATGACTCAGGTGTGCTTGAGACTAGCTGTCTGCAATAAACCTACTCTTCGTACAATTCCCTACAAGACAAGACTGCAGCAGCACACAAGGGAAATGTTACACGGTAATGCGGTTTGTGATATAATTTTAGCTCGTAATTCTTTATTGTCTAGCGTGCAGTCACTCAACAAGAACAGCAGAGGGTGTAGCAGTAGAAAGAAATTGCTGCTTATCTCATTTGGTTTTAGGCAGCCAATCTGCTCAAAGGCTTTATAGCTAACAATAGATGTCATGTTGCGCCTTAGGGATGGTGATTCTTCAAGAGAAATAAAAACAACCGCACACACACACACACTAGACAGTATTAGGTTTTCAGTGCTTTCATTAACAAAAAAATGGCTGATATAATTGATGGTTCGCCACTGGACACAGATTGTGTAATGCATTTCAAACGACAGCAATTTCAGACCAGCTACTTTGTCATCGGAAAGAAATTTAGTAATTGCGGCACCCTGACTACAGAAGTCAGATGAGTAATCAATACATGCTGGGCGGTAGGTGATGAAACAGTGAGAGCGAGCACTCAGATGTTGGTCGGTTTTAAAATGCTCTATAAAGAGTCAGCAAAAGGGAAGCTATTAAAACCACCGAAGGCCTGTGAAGGAATATCATGACATAATGTTGCACAAATCTGCTTTTCTCTGCTGCAATAAAAGCTCCTTGGAGTGTATATATATATGTGTGTGTGTGTGTGTGTGTGTGTGTGTGTGTGTGTGTGTGTGTGTGTGTGTGTAAACAACATGCATGCATGCATAGGTTTATGCATGTTTATGTGAGTTTACTTACAAACTCTGCCGTAGCTCTGCTGTGTCTCTGGATGTTCCCAACGATTGAAGGTTCTTCTCTAGTGTTACCACTAAAAAAGAAAAGGACAGACAGAAATGTCTTTGTTTTTAATTTTGTCACTTTCAGCTCACAACTTAACACCTTATTCCATCCTTAATGGCTTACAATCAAGTTCAGAATATTTGTAGTCTTTTTAAACTCACCGTTAGCATTGATCTGGAAGATGTTAGAGGAGGTTTCCTGGAACACATCTTGCAGCTCTGAGGGACTGACTTGCGTAGCTATAGAGGGAAAAAAAGTATTGATGTTTGACAATTTAATTTAAATTGTAAGCACAGCCTTTAAAAATAGAATCCCAGCCAATTTATTCTAAATCAATGATGTTAAAACAAATAGTTCAGACTCAAACCTGACTGGACGAGGAACATTCAAAACCGCTTTGACCACACATCAGTTAAATTTATTATTAATGTTAACATGTTAAATGTATTATTAATAATAAATGTCACATTGCTTGCTAACAGCCTAAAGTTAGGCTAATAATAACATTACTTTGTGGAAAAAAGTTCATTGTAACTATTAATAGATTAGATGGATTATTGAAAAATGACTACTAGTTTACAATAGTTCTTTTGAACTTTCTAGTCATAAAAGAATCCTGAAAAATGAAATGTATCTCATTGAATTGTAATGTAATTCATGTAATTCAGCTTTGTCATCACAGGAATAAATTAAATTTGAAAATATTTAGAAATATATAGAAAACAGTTATTTTAAATTGTAATATTATTTCACAATATTACTGTTTTAACTGATTGAACTGCAAAATATTTATTTATTTCAAAAACACAAGAAATTATAGAATGTTTATTTATTTATTAATGTATTATAAATAGGATAAAGAACTTTGTAATTAATTTTAAATATATATTTGTTATTATATATATTGTTTTTATTTATTAAAGCAATAGGCCAATTGAAGCCATGCGTTTAGGCTTTAGGAAACATTCAAGAATTTTTTTTTTTTTTTTTTTAATTAAACTCTTACCTGTGGTAAAAATCACTATTATTACACAGTGCTTTGACTATGATTATAATGATAGTTTCTCTTTATTTAGCTGGCACATCCTACTCATGAGGGTCTCCATATTTCTGCTAAGTGAAGCCAAACAAAGCAGAATCAAAAACACACCAGGTTTCTGGGCAGCAGCTAGGCCTAAACAGACTGAGTTGTGAGCCACCCAAATGGGCTTGTGGGCACACTCATTTTCTTCATCAAAAGCATGTATCATGTACACCCTGATAAGAACAGGTAATCATCAAGAGCTCTTAATCAAAATCCATTGCACAACCTCTGTATCAAAGTACAACCCACTGGCCCTGAACACATGCACACAAATATGTCGTCGCTCAGCTTTTGTCTACCTCTGCCCTCAAAATGACTGTAACTGACATGCTGTTTTTCACAACTCTTCATCTATGCTCTAATGCACTCACTCTTGAGAGGGGAAAAATCGCAGGCAATCTTTTGCACAGACGCATATTCTACTCTAAGAGAGGGTTTGGACTTTTTACAGAGGACACAGGTAAAGACAGAAAGGACGAGGAAAGGGAAGAGCAGCAAATATTCATGTCCATGATTCTTGTTGGTCCACTGAAGCATGCATGCAGCACCCAAAATAACTCCTCAATGATTTTTTTTCTTTACAAATAAGGGAGAGACACTTCAGGAAGAACAAAGATCTCATGGATGCTGCTCAGGAGGATGCTAGAGGGAGCCGTAATCCCCATTTATTTCTACAATCATGCTTTAATTATCATTAAAGCAGAATGTTGACAGCTTCATGGCTTCAAAAGTATTAGGAAAAATAACTTTAAATTTAGCATTACATCACTTGCTCAACCAATGGACCCTCTGCAGTGAATGGGTGCCGCCAGAATGAGAGTCCAAACAGCTGATAAAAACTTCACAATAATCAACAAGTAATCCACACACCTCCAGTATATCAGTTAATGTCTTGTGAAAATGAAAAGCATGTTTGTAATAAACAAATCCAACATTAAGGCGTTTTAACTTTAAACCATCAATTCTGGCCAAAATAATGTTCATAATCCATAATAATGCTTCCTACAGTAAAAATGTCCATTCACTGTTGTCCTCTCACATCAAAATCTACCAACATATTTATTTAAACTCTGTTTTGGGCTGTTTTCACTTGTAAACAGTGCTTGATCTATGCATATTACTCTCCTGAATCACATGAGACAACTTTTTCACAGTAGAAACTGGACTTTTTCACTTTTCAGCTTGGAGTTAAAAATGCAATGATGGATTTTTTTCTTACACACACACACAGCTCTTCCCTTTACAAGATGTTAATTGATGGACTGTGTCATGTGGGTTACTTGTGGATTATTGTGATGTTTTTATCAGCTATTTGAACTCTCATTCTGACGGCACCCATTCACTGCAGAGTATCCATTGGTGAGCAAGTGATGTAATGCTAAATTTCCAAATCTGTTCCAATGAAGAAACAAACTCATCTGCATCATGGATGGCCTGAGAGTCATTTTTCAGCAAATTTTCATTTTTAGGTGAACTATTCCTTTAAGAAGGTTTCATAGTAAACCAGAGCCTCAGTATAAAACACATTGTTGACTCTAAGTATGATCTGACTTGTATAGGCAATATCAATAAACACTTATCATCACTGAAATGTTCTCAATGCTAAAACATAAATTATGTTAATAATAAGTTCAAGAGCAAGAAAATGTGGACACATGTGACTAATAGTTTAACATGAGCAAATTAAAAATAAAAAAAATATATATTGCGAGAAGCGTGTGACATTATCTATTTGACTGCTTCCAGCCAGATGTGTTTGTGTTTATGTGTGTGTAGTACAAAGGTGATAAGCTGTTCTCAGTGGATCATTTTTCAGGGAAACAACCTTTTGTGCCCTTACTGTTATCTCCACTGGCCTCCAGCTATGCGCACACCTCTCATACTCTCTCCTCCATCACCATGATAGATGAACGTTCCATATTCATTCCACTCTGCATTGAGCAGTATTCATTGTATGCATTGAGCCCTTCATATACAGTAGGGGTGGGCTAAGTAGTGGGAAACACAAGGGCACTACTTCCTGTGCACATGTGAGAAGACCCAGTAGGATTCTCTCTCAACCTTTCATGAGACCTAGATTCAACAAAACTCCCATTGCACACATGCTTGTGTTGGGAATCTCTGACATTTTTCCTATCGCCTATGGTGCTATTTGTCTATTTGTTATTCGTTTTGTGTCTATGCCACAGTCAGCGATCACTCTAGTTGCTCCATCTAATCTGAAACACCTCAGAATTTAAATGTATATGAAATTTTTCCTATATACAGAATGTTAGAAAAATACAAAGTGTTTACTAAATTAACCCATTCATTTCTACGTGGAAAATGAAGAAAAAAAAAATATATATATATATATATATATATATATATATATATATATATATATATATATATACACACACACTGATTTTTTCCCACTTCAATATAAAGCAAAGAAAACAATTTTAGTATATAAAAATATAAATAAAGAATATATATTTATTAGGCATTGGCTTTTGGCTGACTGTAATAAAAATCAATCATTTTGCTATATATCTTTCAGAGGCGGAGTTTTGTAAAGAGGGGGTGTGGCTAATTCAGTGGTTAAGTCTAAGTCTGATTTAAGTTTCAGAACATTGCTTACCTTGAAACTACACTGAACCCAAAGAACAAAGTGGAGCTTTAAAAAACTGCTTAAATTATTTGGATTCAGTCAGGAAACAGAATGTACTGTTAAAGTGCTGTCACTGTGTGTGTAATTTGCGTTAAGCCCGACAGATGTCTTTTTCAAACAATGGATGAGTAGTTCATTTCAGTATGTTATATTTCTGCATAGAAGCCTATATTGCAAAAGATTGTGTTGGCAAATAGGTTTTAAGCACATTTTCTGCTGTATTCAGCACTTGTAGCTGTGCTTCTGCTACACAACACCTCAGTGAATTCAGGACAGGTCCTACTTAAGATGTTTACCGTATTTCTGGATTAATTTTATTTCAACTTTATACTATAAAAACATTATAGACTATAGACTTGAAAAATTCCAATTAAACTTACATAGTTGGAATGTACAGCATTCCAAATGTAACCACCATTGATAAGGTCATTGTAATATTTGCATTCTTCATTGTGATCCATGTTCTTTTTTTCTTTTTTTTTTGCAAAATAAATAGTGCACACTCAACAGAAAACAAGACACACTGTCATGAAAATGGCTCTGACATTTCATTTAAAACAGAACTAAATCCTAAAACCTGAGGCAAGCTTAGATTAAACTTTTGAAGCTGATAATTATTTATGGAAATGGAAATCCACTTATCTATAATATCTATATGTTTCAATACTTTTACTAAATTACATACTTGTTAGATCCTTCATGAATCTATTTTCAAATCTTTTTATATTAAAATATAATAGAAACGTGTGAGTTGAGTCAAAATCAGAAGGGGAAAAGCATAGTCTATCAAGGAAAGTTACGGAAAGAGCTCAGAAACTAGATTTCAGGGTTTGAGAGTAGGAGCCTCTGGAAATAAACAGAGACAAAATGTGTTGTAGGAAGTGCTGAAAAACAAAACCACAAAGCACTTTCTCTAGTCTGGGGTGAGAAAATTGATCTTAAATATCTGGGACACAGGACAAATTAACTTCTGCCCTTTCTGAATTGTTCGGCGAGGCTGCAAATGCAGATTCTGCAGGGTGTTCAATTATACTCTCAAATCGAGAAATGACTTAATCAAAAGCTTTCTCCTTGTTATGTATGAGGTCAGCATGTGGCTCTCTCTCTCTCTCACACACACACACACACACACTCTATCGGAAAAAGGCAAACTCAAACACCAGAAAGTAATCCCATGTATTGCCTGAGAGCTGTGACAGAGGGTAAAAAAAAAAAAGCTGAGATGAGCCAAGGGAGCGACGGGTTTACAGGCCAGAGATGGCTGTCAGACGACATGTGTGATACAGTGTGAGACGGGTCCTTATCCCCGCAGTGCAAGCACCAGGCCTGTCGCACAATGACTCACTAAGGAATGCAATGCATGTGTGAGTGCTTGAAGCACTGACATGATAGTTTTAGTCAAAAAATGCTGAAATCATAATTCAGTTTTTATCTGTCTATTATTATAAAGCATCATGCATTTAGGTGTTTTCCTGGTTCAGGATGTTACACACAAATATTTGCACATGACTTCATGAAATATTCTGAATTCCCAATCAGGCATGGAGCAACCTGAGAATTGTCCACACCAATACCACTTTTACAGTATGTTTGTTAGAGCAGCAGAAATAGAATATTCTAATGACTAATAATAATAATAATAATAATAATAATGAATAATAATAACAAAATAAAATAAAATGTAAAAATGTTTACAATTTTTAAAATTGTAAAATATTTTTTAAAAATTATTTTATTTCTCTGATGGCAAAGCTGAATTTTCACATGATTACTAATTGCCAATATTGAAAACATTTGTACTTCATTTTTGTGGAAACCATGATACTTTTTTTTTTTCAGGATTCTTTAATGAGTAGAAAGTTTGAAAAGAACAGCATTTATTTGCGATAGAAATACTCTGTAACAGTGTAAAAGTCTTTACTTTCACTTATGATCAATTTAATGTCATTGCTGTAAAAAAGATATCGTTTTTTTAAGTATTAATTTAAAAGTTATAAATTTTTTTAAAACAACTATGAATGAATAAATAAAACAATCTCACTGACCCCAAACCCAGCCATCTCTAGCCTGTAAACCTCTCTCCCTCGGCTCATCTCAGCTTTTTTTTTTTACCCTCTGTCACAGCTCTCAGGCAATACATGGGATTACTGCAGTGTATCTTGAGTTATGTAAATTTTTTAGCACTTTGGCAAATAGTTAACTTTTTTTTAAGCACAGGCTTTTCTAAGTTTGTTACATTTAACTTAAAACAAGAGCACTTTGCCAATGGGGCAAGAACAAAAAATAATTCAATATAAATTTTCTGAAAATACATCTTGCTACTGGAGTAAATTTACTTTTGTTTTAAGGATGGAGAAGAGGACAAAAACAGTGATTAATAAAATTATTTTTTCCAGAGTAAAAAGGCTCCATGCACACTACAGAATGTTTTAGTACTACTAAATATGCTCAGTTTAGTTGATTGCTTTTTCAAAATACTTAGAAACCCAGTCTGAAGTGCATTGCTTATTGCACGCGTTTATTTGCTGTCGTCAACACCAGAAGTCACTGTGTGTTTTAGGTTGCGTGCACAGCATGAGCAGCTCCAGTGAGTGCATTGGTAGGTTCTGGCAGTGCTTTGCACCCTCCTTTGAGTCTTCATCTCCAAATACACATACACTTGTACACCCCACACATATAGAATCTTTAGCTGTGGGGATTTTGGGACAAGGCAGCTACTCTAATCGGTGAAGATAACTCACAGGTTCTCTCTGGAAAGCGAAACTCAAAAATTTAAAGCTTGGTTCTTCATGAGATAACTCCAAGTACTTTGAAGTTTCAGTCATAGAAGAACACACAAAAGAGGTTTTTGAGTTTAGGAAATATTGCCTCACACAGAACATGCACGAATATGTCAGTCAATCAATTTTCTCCAAGAGAAAAGGAGTGCAGGTAAGAAGATATTCAAATTTGTTTAGGTCTATGCCATAATGATACCATTATGCACCTATATTGACTGCTATTCAAGTATCTATGTGCTATGTACAATGAAACTACCATTAAAATTAATGTGAATGCATTAATGTGAATGCACTTTAGACAAATCCATAATGTACCCAATTATGTTTGGTTTATTCAGCTTGGACACCAACCCAAGGACAGCACATTTTGCTCATTTTACAAGCGAAAGCGCAAAAAACAAGGCTCAAGTATGTTAATGGGTATTTAACACAATGTTTGACATTTCCAGTCTTTCTCAGCACTTAACTTGTCGCTAAACGTTATGAAATTTGCTCTCATTACACTGATGTAATCTCACAATCCATACTGAAATGTACTAAAAGACGCCCACCTCTCCAAGCCCACCAGTTACAATGCAATCAAGACACTGACGCACGACGTGGCCTTTCTAGGTAATCATGGAATGCTTGATTACTTCTGTGAGCGAAAGGACCTTTATTCCTTAGTCAATTTGCTTTTCACATTTTGTCTCGGTAACATGCAATATGGTTACAGACAATAATACTGGTTTACGCAAAACTGCACTCGGAGAAGTCTAAAAGAGTTGCAATTCTGAGAATGAGACAAGAGTGCAGTAATTGGACTTATATGTAAAACCCAGACTCACAATGCCAATGATCCCTGAAAAAAGGATCTTACAAACACACCCAGACAATCAGGCCGTGTTTTGTAGCTGTATGTGTGTGTGGGGTCACGCTGTTTGTTCCACTTTCTCTCTCTGAACGAGGCACGACACCTGAGCTCATTTCTTCCTTCTGTTTGGATCGTTGCAGCGTGGACGGAGAGCACGCCCCGGGTTTGGCCACTCATGACGGCTGTGCGGTACCTGCTGGTGTTTCAGTGTCCCTTCATTAGTCTCTCCACACAGACAGACCCACCCCGCAAACCTCCCTAATGAACACAGCAGAGGCTGAAGCCTCATCCAGACGCGGACTAACCACATGCACTGGGCTCTGCTCAGACGTTTGTCTCATGACAAGAGCCTTTTCCTGTGTGCTGTGAGGGAGGAGGGAGACAACAGTGCACTTAACCATTACTAAAAAAGAAAAAAAAAAACATTATATATCACATGGTAAGGACCATGACAGGAGCAGATATGGTCAGGCTGTGCTGTGACAGCGCCTGCAGGTAGGCAGGAATGATTGAAGGAGGGAAGGAAAATGAAAAGAAAGTGAGAATGGGATGGCAGAAAGAAAGAAAGAAGGAGTGCTGGCAGAAGAAAGGAAGGAAGAATGGATGGGCGGACAGACAGATGGAGAGATGGAAAGAAAGAAAGAAAGAAAGAAAGAAAGAAAGAAAGAAAGAAAGAAAGAAAAAGAAAGAAAGAAAGAAAGAAAGAAAGGAATATGGAAGGAAGGAAGGAAGGAAGGAAGGAAAGGACGTGAAGTGTGGCCAAGTATGGTGTATGGTGTCCCATACTTGGAATTCGTTAACCCATCCAAGTGCAAACACACAGCAGCGAGTAGTGAACAAACACGCACACACACACACACACCGTGAACACACACCCGGAGCAATGGGCAGCCAATGCTGCGGCGCCCGGGGAGCAATTGGGGGTTCAGTGCCTTGCTCAAGGGTCTCATCTCAATCGTCTCAAAAGTCAGACTCTCTAACCATTAGCCCAAGACTGCCCCAACTGAAAGAAAGAAAGAAAGAAAGAAAGAAAGAAAGAAAGAAAGAAAGAAAGAAAGAGTGATGGCAGAAGGAAGGAAGGACGGATGGACGGATGGGCAGAAGGAAGGAAGGAAGGAAGGAAACAGGAGTGATGGCAGAAAGAAAGAAAGAAAGGAAAGAAAGAAAGAAAGAAAGAAAGAAAGAAAGAAAGAAAGAAAGAAAGAAAGAAAGAAAAAGAAAGAAAGAAAGAAAAAGTGATGGCAGAAGGAAGGAAGGACGGATGGATGGACGGATGGGCAGAAGGAAGGAAGGAAACAGGAGTGATGGCAGGAAGGAAGGAAAGAAACAGGAGTGATGGCAGAAAGAAAGAAAGAAAGAAAGAAAGAAAGAAAGAAAGAAAGAAAGAAAGAAAGAAAGAAAGAAAGAAAGAAAGAAAAAGAGTGATGGCAGAAGCAAGGAAGGAAGGATGGACAGATGGACAGGAGTGATGGCAGAAAGAAATAAAAAGAAAGAAAGAAAGAAAGAAAGAAAGAAAGAAAGAAAGAAAGAAAGAAAGAAAGAGATGGCAGAAGGAAGGAAGCAAGGAAGGACGGATGGACAGATGGGCAGAAGGAAGGAAGGAAGGAAGGAAACAGGAGTGATGGCAAAAAGAAAGAAAGAAAGAAAGAAAGAAAGATGGCGGAAGGAAGGAAGGACGGACGGACAGATGGAAGGAAGGAAGGAAGAAAACCAGAGTGATGGCAGAAAGAAAGAAAGAAAGAAAGAAAGAAAGAAAGAAAGAAAGAATGGAATATGGAAGGAAGGAAGGAAGGAAGGAAGGAAAGGACGTGAAGTGTGGCCAAGTATGGTGTATGGTGTCCCATACTTGGAATTCGTTAACCCATCCAAGTGCAAACACACAGCAGCGAGTAGTGAACAAACACGCACACACACACACACACCGTGAACACACACCCGGAGCAGTGGGCAGCCAATGCTGCGGCGCCCGGGGAGCAATTGGGGGTTCAGTGCCTTGCTCAAGGGTCTCATCTCAATCGTCTCAAAAGTCAGACTCTCTAACCATTAGCCCAAGACTGCCCCAACTGAAAGAAAGAAAGAAAGAAAGAAAGAAAGAAAGAAAGAAAGAAAGATGGCGGAAGGAAGGAAGGACGGACGGACAGATGGAAGGAAGGAAGGAAGAAAACCAGAGTGATGGCAGAAAGAAAGAAAGAAAGAAAGAAAGAAAGAAAGAAAGAAAGAAAGAAAGAAAGAAAGGAGTGATGGCAGAAGGAAGGAAGGAAGGATGGATGGATGGATGGATAGATGGAAAGAAGGAAGGTCCCATGCAGGAAGGAAGCCTTGATGGAGTGATGGCAGAAAGACAGACGGAAGAGAACAAGGAAGGAAGGAAAAAAACAAACAACCAACCAAACAAGCAAGAAAGCAAAGAAAGATAAAACAGAAAGAAAGGCAGAAGGTGCTTACAAACAAGGAACAGATGAAGAGAAAACAGGAGAGAGCGTTGGTGCTGCTTAGCTGGAAGAGAGTGAAGATGGACAGGAGGAGGAAGGAGAACGACAGCGGTAAACGGAGTGACAGAGAAAGAACAAGCGATAGAGGAAGAGAGAGAACGGCAGAGAAATGCGTATGCTGCTGGAGGGGAGTTAAAAGGTTTGGCAGGGGAGAGGTGGGGAAAGATTAGCTCGACTGACAACTCCATTAGAGACTTAACCCTGGCTTTGATCATCGCCTGAGCCCCTCTTCAGCCAGCCTGATGCGGGAGCCCAAACACAGCAAAGCTGACAGACTCCTGAACGCAGGTCTGCCTGTGATCAAAGCCCTGTCTCTTACAACTCAAGCTGCCTCGCTCTCTCACTGTTGTCCTGTGGGAGCGCTCAGACTAAGAGAGAGATCTCACAATGTGTGATTTACTGAGGTCATGCTGTGTGAAACAAGACGCTGTTTGCTTTTGCATGTTTTGATTGTGAGAGGTTCTGTGTGAGGAAGACGTTGTTTTCCTTTTTTAAGGTGTTCTCTTACATTTGTCACACCCATTTCTCCTGCATGGCTCTGATAAAAACATAAACTCTACTTAACAAAAACACAGCCGACAAAAGGCACATGCTGTTAGACTGACATTTCAGCTGCTCACTTTCATACCAACTCGTTCCTGTAAAACATATTGCATTCATGCAAATGAATTCATGTGAACTGAATATGTCACTTAAATTCACACTTATGACACGGATCATGATGCATGCCGTTATCAGTATTACACAACAACCGCAGGAAGGCATAGTGTGCAACAGTTTTTCTTGCTTTTAAGTAGCTACATTGGTTAGGGTTTCTTGGACGATATTTCTTAAATGCAATTAAATTAAAATAATAAATATAATCTTTTTTTATTATTATTTCTATGTATATTTATATTTGTCTCTTATGCTCACTACATCTCCATTTAAAAAAATAAAAAAATAATAATAAATAAAAATAAAAAATATGGTAAAATTTGTAATATTGTGAAATATTATTACAATTTTAATTGTTCTATTTTACATTAAAATAAAATACAAATTTATTAAATTAAAATTTATTTATTACATTATTTTATTCCTGTGTTGGCAAAGCTATCTATCTATCTATCTATCTATCTATAAAAGCTCCTCATCATAACATATCTGGAACAGGAAAATAAAGAGTTGTTATGGATTATGGACTTGTATTTTGGTCAGAAGCAACAGTTTAAAGGTTTTTCATTTCAAGAGCCATTAATTGATTGGAGTTGTGTAGATTACTTTTGGATTATTGTGATTTTTTTATCAGTTGTTTGGACTCTCACTCTGATGGCACCCATTCACTGCAGAGGATCCATTGGTGAGCAAGTGATGTAATGCTAAATTTCTCTAAATCTGTTCTGATGATCTTGAAAGGCCTGAAGGTGAGTAAATTTTCATTTTTGAGTGTTCCTTTCCTTTCCTATTCCTTTAAGGCAAGTACACTTTCACATTAATCCAAAGTTCTGTCACGAAACTCTAGATGGTGCAGGACATCTAACTCAATCTGATATAATGACATCATTATTCACATGGTGCAGCTGATTGGTTTCTTTTCACATCAACAGCCAATGAGCTTGCTGCTTAACATTCAAATACTCGTCTAGTGCTTGCTGTAGCAGTTGCAGCGTGCTTCAGAATCCCTCCACCTTCCCTAGCTCCACCTGTCTAGATCTGCTACAAGGTGATTTCATATGTGCTATAAATGGGGGTTAGTTCATATATGTTATGTTATTTTTCAGCAGCAGTATTTCTTGCATGCCCACAGCAGCATGTCTTTATTGGCAGTAGTCAGTCTCAGTAATTGCTCCGTCACAGCAGTGTAGCAGATCTATTCCGGCAATACCAAACACATTAACATTGCCATGTAAATTACCATGCTAAACTCTCTGAGAGTTATCATGACAGAAATATGTTTAGTTATGACGGAAATTAATATTTTGTGTTCCACAAAATGTGAAAAGCATTTGAAATGACCAGCAAATGACTTGCAAGTACTTGCAAGTCACAGTAGTTAGGGAAAGTGTGAGTAAAAGTAAACACGCCTTCAAATTATGCTTAGTTCTCCTTGCTTGCTTGTTACATTTAGTTTTACGGTTATGGCTGAAGTGCGTCAATGAAAGGTCAACCCAGATTATGTGAGTGGCATAAAAATAAAAAGTCAGCCAATATGTACTTGGTTATGCTGCTCTGAGTCAGTCGAGGTGAACCTGGCCTTCACTAACACGTTAAGACTTGAGGTTTTACTCTGCCCACAACAGAAATGTTTTCCATATTTCTTTAGGGAATGTAATATTTTCAGCTGCAGCTTTTTTTTGTTGTTGTTGTTGATTTAACTGAGCTGCTGAAATGCTCAAACATTTTGAATCATCCAACAAGCTCTTCTGCTACCATGACATTGTATTATAACTATCGAAGACAATGTTTAATACAAGATGCGTATTACTTGTTACTAAACACATCAGAACTCCGACGAGGCAGAACGGTACTAAATTAGCCATATGGCTTATTAATCCCATGATGATTTATGGAGAGGGAATAAATGCACAATGTCGTGCTTTAGTAAATGAGGAGGTACCAAAATCTTTGTCATATGATTTATAATATTTTTTCAAGAATGCCTGGTGATAAATAGAGAGAACTCCTGCCTGTGAGCATGAAAAAAATGGGTCTTTACCTACTGGCTGGTATCCCTGCCTTGTGGGCCCACCAAACGGATTTCTGCTTCCAAAAGAGCCAGCATCAATGGATCCGTAAGACATTCTGGGTCCTACAATAATTTCTTCAGCAGCCAAATGGGACTAGTCTGCACAGGCAAAAACAAAAACAGGAATGCATATAGTTATAATCACAATTATAGAAAGAGAAAGAACAAGTTAAATGAATAATAAACAAATTAAGCAAAAATGTATTTGTTTGTTTTTTTTTTATTTGCCTTTTTTTTTTATCAACACAGCTATTGGCCTGCCACAATTTGATGCATTTTAAATGCACAAATAGAAAGAGTAGGATTTTTATTTTATTTTATTTCATTTCAAACAAAAATTAATTTTATATATATATATATATATATATATATATATATATATATATATGGGTGATTCTTAGACTATGGGCACTTTTATGCTCTTTGGTCATATTTTTAAAAATACATATAATTTTGGACAAATTCCTCTTTCTTTGTCAAACTAACAATAAAACCACCTTAAAAACTTGTTACTACCTTTCTATTATGATTTTTTCACAGTTTTCTCCTTGTCGCACACCCAGACTTTTAAACTTCAACAATGAAAATACAGTTTAAAAATATGACTTATCTGGTAACTAGTAATGTACCTGAATTAAGCACTAGTAAAAGAATCAAAATACATTATAGTATTTAATGTGAGAACACTATCAATATTACTTTTTATACAAAATATAGCTGTCGCACAGTATTGGTGTCATTTCCACCACAACACTGTAATGTCCCTTTAAAAATTTTGTGTGAAAGATTGTTTAGGTGGTTTCTATCGAAATGTTCAGTGACATCAGAGCAAATGTTGGACATGGAGGGAATTTAAATTTTCATCAACAACAAATGAAGAAAAATCAAGGTAAATATTGCTTGATCAGTTAATATATTTATTCTGTCATTTCCAAACATGCTGTACCTTCAAGGGTGTTTTTAAAAAGCTACAATTTTTAAGTTAAATAAGAGTATTTTGCATACATGAAATGCAAAGTATTAATTCAAAGCTTAAGTATTAATTGAAGCTATCTTCCATTTTTTCACAAAAAACTACAGAAATGTCATTTCCACCACACTGCCCTCTGTGGTGGAAATGACATTTATGGTTCCGAAGTACAATTGATATGTTTAATGACTTTGTGAATTGGGTTTAATGAGTGTGATGAGTTTAAGACTTTTACTAATAAATATATCTACTGTTTCTCTACAGTCACGTTAATTCATTGTCATTTCCACAACATCCTGTCATTTCCACTACCACCCTGTCATTTCCATCACCACACACATTTTTAAAAAATATTTAAAAAGTTCTCATCACACAAATTCATCCATAATTTGTGAGATGCATGCTCTACTTAATATAAAAATTCAAATTATTTATTTTCTAATAAGCTCTTACCCAAAGCAAAATTAAATTTCAGAGTGTGACAGGTGTACAGTTCAGCATTTGGTCCTTAGGGCAGTTAATTTATCTCACTGACAAATGTCTAATTATTGTACATTGTGGAAAAACTGGTAAAACTAATTACAAAAATGATCTTAGACAATTCCTGAGTGGCATAAGTTATTCTATTTTTAAATAAAAGCTGTATATTGAGATGTGGTGGAAATGACATTTGTTCATTGCAGGTCAGAAAAAAAATGTAAAATATTAACAATTTCTCTTGTAATCTAAGTTTGTCCTCTTACAGGCCTTAAAACTAGGCTAATAATTTAAACTTATGAGACTGTGTTACGTGACTTTTGAACAAGTTTTTTTTATTCAACTTCACAAGGCTAAAAGTGCCCCTAGTTGAAGAAATGCCCATATATATATATATATATATATATATATATATATATATATCTATATCTCGTTAATACAATTATTATAATTAATTTTCAGTAGTAATGTTGTAATGTACAAAGAGTGTACAATGTAATACACACCATTCAGGGTCAAAAACAAGCAATAAAATGAAACCCACATGTCTGATAGATCTACTTGAATGAAGTCAGTCCTGACCTATCTAAACTGTGACCCATCAAACTCCTGGGGCCTGGTGCGCAATTAACAGAGGCGCATGTGCTACTTCATCAGTGCATTGGGACTGTGTCAGTTACATTCATTAGCAAAGTGCTGAAGGTGTGAACTGATATGGGGCATCTGTGGCACGATTTCACCCCACAGTGACATGTACTTCATGTGTGTGAGTGTGAGCATGAATTAAACCCCTTGTGACACAGTTACACTACTCATGCCATGAATCAGTCCTCGAGAACGAATCAGTCATCTGCACTGGCCTCTCAAAATTCATAATAACTTTGTGAGGGATGTGTAACATGGTTAAAAGGTTAAAGAATGCATTGGGAAAGCGTGTTTCGACCCCCTCACCCTCAACACGGCATGCACAGTGAGATAGCAGACCTGCTCAATGGAATCACCTACAGTACCATCACATCGTGTCACAAATACAGCATCAAATGTCATTATCTACATCATGCATGGGGACTACAGAAATGACTCTTCACATGCTACAATCCTTGCATTTTTACAAAGAGTTGGAATTAAAGGGACAGCTCACCAATAAATGAAAACTCCATGGCAAATCAATATTTTTTTCACCCTTGTGTAATAGAAGTATAAACTAAAAGTAACAATTTTTGGAGTGCTAGTTAAACAAATTTAAGGAAATTAATGGACAGCCAAATAAAGTGATTAAACAATATACACATGGACTGGCTACATTTTGACAAGAGTTTAATAATAATAATAATTATTATTATTATTATTATTAATAATAATAATAATAATAATAATAATAATAATAATACACAATTACAAATACACAAATATACAATAAATTAATAACAAAAAATAAAAAATAAAATAAGACAAATAAGATATGGTGCAAATATAATCTACCATGTACATGTACTCATTCACAAATACAATAATAATAATAATAATAATAATAATAATCATCATCATCTTTATTGTCCCTACACAAAATGTGTTATAGCATCAAATACAATTTAATTCATAATCACAAAGACACAAATATCCAAAAATAAAATAAAATAAAATAATAGACAACCATGTGGTACAAATATAATTTAGCATGTACACATACATACATACATACTCATTCACAAATAAATGCTAATAATAATAATAATAATAATAATAATAATAAATAAATAATAGTCAAGAAATTTTTATATTCCAAATAATTTAGTGAATAACAACTTTTCTCATGCCTTATAGCTTCAAAATATGAGTCATATGGACCACATTTAGTATGATCATTTTAAGGTGCTTTTTTTACATTTTGGCAGCCCCAAAACTTACTCACTTTCATTATACTGAAAATAGAAGACAAGATTTTCTTCAAAAATCGATGTTTTCTGTTCCACGGAAGAAAGTAAGTTATACGGTATGAGGGTGAATAAATGACAGTTTCCATTTTGGGGTGAACTACGCCTTTAAGCAAAAAAACTTTGCAAAGTTTTAAACATTTCATATGATTAAAAGTTTATTATTAGGCATTTCTGTAGATCCAGGCAGGATATGCAAGCTAAACTCTAAAAGTACAGAAGAAAGTGTGAGGACCTGTGGAGATAATGACAGATGTCTCCGCTGAAAAAGATTGCGTTGTTTCTGGAGCAGAGACTGAAGGTGGGCGAGGTGGCCAAGCCTGCGGGAGGAATGAGATGGAAGATGAAATTTGCTGGGCCACGTGGCCAAATAATCCGATTAATTTCCATAGAGCGGGAAGATTAATTACTTTTGGCAGCAATAAAACATTTCTGTGTTTCTTGATTTTGAGCCCAGACAATGTTTTTCTGCTTCTTGCTCATGCTCACTCAGATCCTGGGAGATATTTACTTTGACTATTTTTGTTTTGACTATATTTGCTTACATTTTTCAATTAAAAATATTCTTCTTTGCCTCTTTGCTTCACACAGTTCACAAAAAAATAACTCCAATGTTTAATGCAGCTGAAAATTTCTCATTTCATTCAAATTGGAAACATGATATTTCTCTTTCACACAAAATAAGACTAAAAAGTGGGGTCGTCGGCTTGTCTGCTTGTGATCAGATTGCCAAAAACAGATGTATCTGCATTCTCAGATGGTTAATAACAACAGCTTAGTTCTCTTAAACCTTTCCAGCCTCGGGTTTTGTTGTCACAAAGGCTTGCATCATGACTGGATGGACTGACATAGCTATGACTGACAGGTCACTCATATAAGAAACAGCGGTTGATTAACTCAGGTTGATCAGTCTGTCACTCACAATTAGACAGCTGTCTGTTCCTCTGCTAATCATGTGACCGGACAGGAAGGGGCAAGAGGACACGACTGTATTTATAAAATGTACTTGATCCCAATGTTTCAGGATGTAATAAATATTTGTAGCAAGTACTATTAGTACTGAAACCTGGTAATGAAGTCATATAAGTACTACATATAGATAATATGTTATCTAATGGATAGCATATGCAAATATTCTGCTGTTAAGTAGTGACTGGATTTAGTTCGAATATGAAATACTTTTATTTCAACAGTCATTCCACAAACAACATAAAAAATGTATGACGTCAAAGTCAAAGTCTGCTTTGTTGTTTTTGTTGTTATTATTATTATATTGTATGTGATGAAATGAGTTATTATATATGTATTATTGTTATTTATAATTACTACCACTATTGCTATTACTACTATTTAATTTAATTTTATTTAATTTTATTTTTTATTACATTTCTCAGGTGATTTGGATAAATAAAAATTGCCTGTTGAGCTCAATGGCCATGTACAATGATGGCAATTTTCAAATCCAGTACTGCATCAGCTGAGCAACTGCCAAATGAAATGTTTTATAGACCACTTTAATTGTAGGTCTTTAGCAAGTAAAAAGCACTGTATTATTGAATGAATAAACATCTTATTGAAAAAAAAACATCCACAAAAGGGAACAAGGGCTCACACTATATTCAGACCTTGAGAGAAACATTGAGAAGTGATCTGAGGTGAGAAACAGAAAGCAAGAAGCAGAGACAGGAAGGAGGGAGGGGGCATATGTGTCATCCCACAGCTGCCACTGAAGTGTCTTCTGTCTCTTTTTGTGTGTGTGTGGCGAGCAAGTGTGGGAGAGCGAGTTTGTCAATGCGTGTTATCAGAGAGGAGGTGGAAGTGGGCCGGCAATAAATACAGCCATCAGAGGCCGTGCAGGATTGTGGGCCGACAGAATGCTTCATCACTTCCTCTCATTCTGAATTTGTCCCCTCACTCCGCTCCCCGTCTCCCATTATCACCACGGAGAGGCTTAGCACAGCACGAGAGCACACAGTCACAAAGCGGAACACTCAGGACACACAGCCACTGCTGTCACATGACACACACACACACACACACACACACACACACAGAGCAACAGTGTGTCCACCTGAGGGTTTTATGTGAGTGTGTACGTGTGTACCATATCACTCATAGTGTCCGTAAACACCAGTGGTGCACAGTCTCAAAGCCTGTAATCCATATTTTTACGGAGTGATTTACAGGCATTAAGGATGTCAGAGCAGTCACTCTCAATCTGCCCCAATACTCTATGGCTACATTCAGCCAGTGTCTGGGACTGACCGCATTTTCTAACAGGTTTGACTGCCACATTTTTCAGTAGCAAGCCCAGCTGTTGTACAAATAGCTTTGCTTTTCAGGATACAAGGTATTTTGTCCTAAATACTCGTGGTGTGGCACAGTGGTGATTGCTTTAAAATATCATAAGCATCAGAAATCGAGGCACGACTTTACCTAAAATTTTTCCAGTGGTATTTACCTATTTAAATATGATGCACATATTACATGTTACTTATGGGGCATTTTAATATATTGTAGGGAATAAAGTGCAAAATATCACCTAAATGCGATATACAGTACTGTATAGTATAGTATAGTATAGTATAGTATACATTAACATTCAAAAATTCAGGGTCAATAAGGTTTTTTTTTATGTTTTTGAACATGCCTTGTATGGTCAACATGGCTGCATTTATTTGATCAAAAATACAGTAAAACAAAATTATTGTGAAATACTATTAGAATTTAAAATAACCAATTTCTATTTTAATATATTTTAAATGTATTCTTGAGATGACAAAGCTGAATTTTTAACAATCATTACTCCAGTCTTCAGTGTCACATGAAATCAGTCTAATTTGTTGATTTGGTGCTTAAGAAACATTTCTTATTATTATCAATGGCAAAAATAATGGAAACCGTGATACCATTCTTTGATGAACAGAAAAGAAAAGCATTTGTATGAAATATAAATACTTTGTACCATTACTGTCATGTTTCTTTTTCTTATCATATTATTTTGATCCATTGTCATAATTATACACAAACTGATTTGTAGCCCAAAAAGTCTTACTGTTTACTGCACTTTGTTGTTGTTCGAGTTATTTACCTATAGCAGCTAATAAAGAGCAAGTCTTTCACAGTCACAGAAAAATAAGTTGCTTTTGTATTGCAAAACAAGGTGGACAAGCCCTCACGTTTTCATAAAAATATAATCACCTGCAGTGCTTGTAGGAAATCAATTAAACAGCAGATTTAACAACATTTAACACTATAAAGAGGATTGAATGACCACTCCTGTGTGAACATATGTTTTAGATGATCAAATCTTAATGCATCTTTTGTAGGAAGGTGTTTTAATTGCAAAACATTCTTGTATAAAATGACTTCTCAACAATAGGCCCAGATAGATTCTACAGACAATGAGAAAATCTGAAGAATTCTGTGAAATGGGTTTAGGGATGGCTAAATGAAAGTAAAGGCCACACTGTCCACAACAAACAGCAATAAAAACTAGATGTAATCAGAGGGATTGTTAGAGCTGTGTGAAAATTATGTATTTCCTGTATTCTAAATCCAACATCAATATCTGAAATAGTGGTGTTTGTTGGGGAAGTAGCATTTTTAGCTTTAAGAATAAGGGGGAAAGAACAATTTGATTGTAACATATTTAGATATATGTTTAGCATGTACATGTTTATGAGACATCTAATGAGTTATTAGAAGAAATGAATAGAAACATTTGCTAATTTAGTTGTCATATCACAAAATGTATGCCCCCCTCATCTTACCCTACTAGACGCTTATCAGTAACTAAAATTAATAAGCCAAAATATTTAATTAAAATGCATAAAGTGTGAGGGATGTCTTTGTGAATGATGGCTGCTCCAGTTCTGTGTCTTTCTGCAGAGTTCTGTGGGCGCAGATTTCATGTAGGCCTACTCATCGCCTACTGTTAAATATAACAATGCAGTAAAGAGAACAGTAGCTTGACATGGTGCCATGCATGTGCGTCAAAGCACATGAGGGTGTCATTTGTTTGACGCAGGAAAAAATAAGGAAAGCCCGGCAAAAAAAACAACATTCATTAAAGCTATTGCTCATTCTAACCATTCAAAATCACCTAATAGTAGTGTCTTATGTTGTTAAACGCTTGCCTGCTGATATAAAGCCCTCATTTAGCCTCTCAATCCTATTACAAAAAAAGCTAAAAGAGGGATCATAAAAGAGGCTCATACCCACACATCCAAAAATTAAAATTATTATCTGTTCAACTTAATGTTTCTCTAAACCTGTACACTCTTAGGGGGAAAAAAAAGGTACGGTCACTGGGGAAGCGATCACTGCGGAAGTATCCTTTTAAAAGTTACACTTTTGTACCTTATTTAGCCCAAAATGCATATTAGCAGCTTAAATTATTACATATATAAATATGATAGACAGACAGATAGATAGATAGATAGATAGATAGATAGATAGATAGATAGATAGATAGATAGATAGATAGATGTGCATATAATATAT
>JAFVLL020022474.1:47337-59141 GCA_021397915.2 Tor tambroides
TGCTGGTGTTTCAGTGTCCCTTCATTAGTCTCTCCACACAGACAGACCCACCCCGCAAACCTCCCTAATGAACACAGCAGAGGCTGAAGCCTCATGCAGACGCGGACTAACCACATGCGCTGGGCTCTGCTCAGACGGTCGTCTCATGACAAGAGCTTTTTCCTGTGTGCTGTGAGGGAGGAGGGAGACAACGGTGCAGTTAACCATTACTGAAAAAGAAAAGAAAAAAAAAATAAATAAATAAAATCACATGGTGAGGACCATGACAGGAGCAGATATGGTCAGGCTGTGCTGTGACAGCGCCTGCAGGTAGGCAGGAATGATTGAAGGAAGGAAGGAAAATGAAAAGAAAGTGAGAATGGGATGGCAGAAAGGAAGAAACAGCGATGGCAGTAAGATGGCGGAAAAGAAAGAAAGTTATGTCAGTGGAAAGAAATGAAGGAAGGAAGGACAAAAAAGAAAGAAAGAAAGAAAGAAAGAAAGAAAGCAGGAGTGATGGCAGAGGAAATGAAGGAATGAAGGAAGGAAATAAAGGAAGGACAAAAAGAAAGAAAAGAAAGAAAGAAAGCAGAGGAAAAGGTGATGGCAGAGGAAAGGAAGGAAGGAAGGACAGAAATAAATAAAGGAAAGATGGACGAAAGAAAGAAAGAAAGGACAAAAAGCAAGCAAGAAAGAAAAAGCGATTGCAGAAAGACCAAATGAAAAGGACAGAGGAAAAGAAAGTGAAAGAGGAAGGAACTGATGGTAGAAAGCAGGAAAAAGGAATAAGCAAAGAAGAACAGAAGCAAGAAAAGGAAGGAAAGAAGGAAGAAAGAAAGACAGAGGGAAGGGGAAAAGGAAGGAAAGAAGAAAAAAACCAACCAAACAAAGCAACAGATGAAAAGAAAACAGGAGAGAGCGTTGCTTAGCTGCAAGAGACTGAAGATGGACGGGAGGAGGAAGGAGAACGACAGCGGTAAACGGAGTGACAGAGAAAGAGCGAGCGATAGAGGAAGAGAGAGAACAGCAGAGAAATGCATATGCTGCTGGAGGGGAGTTAAAAGGTTTGGCAGGGAAGAGGTAGGGAAAGATTAGCTCGACTGACAACTCCATTAGAGACTTAACCCCGGCTTTGATCATCGCCTGAGCCCCTCTTCAGCCGGCCTGATGCAGGAGCCCAAACACAGCAAAGCTGACAGCCTCCTGAACGCAGGTATGCCTGTGATCAAAGCCCTGTCTCTTACAGCTCAAGCTGCCTCGCTCTCTCGCTGTTGTCCTGTGGGAGCGGCAGCAGACGAGCGCTCTAAGAGAGAGATCTCACAATGTGTGATTTACTGAGGTCATGCTGTGGGAAAAAAAGACGCTATTTGCTTTTGCATGTTTTGATTGTGAGAGGTTCTGCGCAAGGAAGACGGTGTTTTCCTTTCTTAAGGTGTTCTCTTACATTTGTCACAGCCCTTTCTCCTGCACGGCTCTGATAAAAACATAAACTCTACTTAACAAAAACACAGCCGACAAAAGGCACATGCTGTTAGACTGACATTTCAGCTACTCACTTTCGTACCAATGTGTTCCTGTAAAACATACTGTATTCATGCAAATGAATTCATGTGAACTGAATATGTCGCTTAAATTCACTCTTATGACATGGCCCATGATGCATGCTATTATCTGTATTACACAACAACTGCAGGAAGGCACAGTGTGCAACAGTTTTTCTTGCTTTCAAGTAGCTACATTGGTTAGGGTTTCTTGGATGGATCTATCTATCTATCTATCTATAGACATTTCTTTTCACATCAGCAGCCAATGAGCTCGTTACTTAAGATTCAAATACTTGGCTAGTGCTTGCTGTAGCAGCTGCAGCACGCTTCAGAAATCCTCCACCTTCCCCAGCTCCACCTGTATAGATCTGCTATGGGGTAATTTCATGTGTTATATATTCCACCAAGACCAAACACATTAGCATTGCCATGTCTATTGCCAACTCTCCAAGAGATATCATGACAGAAATATGCTTAGTTATAGTGGAAATTATTCTTTTGTGTTCCACAGAAGAATGAGGAAAGCATTTGAAATGACACGAGCACCGACAAATGACTTAGCATACTTGCTAGTCACAGTAGTAAGGGAAAGTGTGAGTAAAAGTAAACACCTTCTCTTTATGCTTAGTTCTCCTTCTTTGCTTGTTACGTTTAGTTTTACCATTATGGCTGAAGTGCGTCAATGAAAGGTCAATCCAGATTATGTTTGTACAGAGTGAACTAAAAATAAAAAGAAAGCCAATATGTACTTGGTTATGCTGCTCTGATATTAATCACTACTTGTAAGTCAGTTGAGGTCCTGTGCATATATTAAAACGTGGCATTCACTAACACTTTAATGCTTGAGGTTTTAATCTGCCCACAACAGAAGAGTTTTCCATATTTCTTTTAGGAATGTAATATTTTCAGATGCAGCTTTTTTTGTTGTTGTTGATTTTACGGAGCTGGCGGAATGCTCAAACATTTTGAATGATCTAACAAGCTCTTCTTCTACCATTGACTATCGAAGACAATGTTTAATACAAGATGCGTATTACTTACTAAACACATCAGAACTCCAACGAGGCAGAACGGTACTAAATTAGCCATATGGCTTATTAATCCCATGATGATTTATGGAGAGGGAATAAATGCACAATGCCATGCTTTAGTAAATGAGGAGGTACCAAAATCTTTGTTGTATGATTTATAATATTTTTTTTCAAGAATGCCTGGTGATAAAGAGAGAGAACTCCTGCCTGTGAGTGTGGGGAAAAAATGGGTCTTTACCTACTGGCTGGTATCCCTGCCTTGTGGGCCCACCAAACGGATTTCTGCTTCCAAAAGATCCTGCGTCAATGGATCCATAAGACATTCTGGGTCCTCCAATAATTTCTTGAGCAGCCAAATGGGAATAGTCTGCACAGGGGGAAAAACAAAAACAAAAACAAGAATGCATATAGTTATAATCACAATTATAGAAAGAGAAAGAACGAGTTAAATGAGTCTTAAATCAATTAAGCAAAATATTTATTTATTTATTTATTTATTTGTTTGATTGATTGTTTGTTTGTCTATCTTTTATTTTCAAATTTTTTGGCAACACACCCATGGGCCTGTTACAATGTGATGCAATTTGATTTAAAATGCACAAATAGGAAGAAAAGGAATTTATTTTATTTTAACCTTTTTTGACAGCACACCAATAGATCAATCAATGCTTGATGCAGATAGATAGATGGATAGATAGAATTCTTATTCTTATTCTTCTTATTAATAAAATTTGTTTATTTAAAAATGCTTAATTATAATCAATAATAAAATTATTATAATTAATCAATCAATTTTCAGTAGTAATGTTGTAATGTACAAACAGTGAATGCTTTAATACACACCATTCAGGTCAAAAACATGCAATAAAATGAAATCCACATGTCTGATAGATCTACTTGAATGAAGTCAGTCCTGACCCATCTAAACTGTGACCTATCAAACTCCTGGGGCCTGGTGCACAATTAACAGAGGCGCATGTGCTACTTCATCAGTACACTGGGACTGTGTGTCAGTTACACTCATTAGCAAAGTGCTGAAGGTGTGAACTAATATGGGGAATCTGTGGCACGATTTCACCCCACAGTGACATGTACTTTGTGTGTGTGAGTGCGAGCATGAATTAAACCCCTTGTGACACAGTTACACTACTCATACCATGAATCAGTCCTTGTGAACCACTCAGTCATCTGCATTGGCCGCTGACATTCATAATAACTTTGTTAGGGGTGTATAACACGGTTGAAAGGTTAAAGAATGCATTGGGAAAGCGTGTGTCGACCCCCTCACCCTCAACATAGCGTGCACAGTGAGATAGCAGACCTGCTCAATGGAATCACCTACAGTACCATCATGTCACGAATACAGCATCAAATGTCATCATCTACATCATGCATGAGGACTACAGAAATCACACTTCACATGCTACAGTTCTTGCATTTTTACAAAGAGGTGGAATTAAAAGGATAGTTCACCAATAAATGAAAATAAATGAAAATGTCCCTCATGTAATAGATGAATAAACTAAATGTAACAATTTTTGGAGTGGTAGTTAAACAAATTTAAGCAAACTAATAAACAGCCAAAAAAAAAAAAAAAAGTGATTAAACAATATATTATAGTGACAATAACAATATAGCACACACACACATGGACTGACTGGCTACAGTTTAAAGCATATTGCATATAACAATGTCCAGAGTTAGTAATAATAATAATAATAATAATAATAATAATGTAGTTGCTGCTGTTGTAAATAACACTAATAACACTAATAACATTAATAATAATAATAATAATCTTTTCTGTCCCTACACAGGACAGTTTTTTTACAGCATTACATAAAATTAATTTCACAATTACAAACCCAAATATACAAAAATAAAATAAAATAAAGATATGGTGCCGTTATAATCGTGACATCATTTAATGTCCCAACACAAAATTTTTGTTTGTTTGTTTATTTGTTTTTGCAGCATCAAATAAAATTTAATTAAAATCACAAAAACAAACAACAAAAATAAAATAAAATAAAGTAGACAAACATGTGATACAAATATAATTCAGCACATACATACTCATTTAAAATAGATGCTAATAATAATAATAATAATAATAATAATAGTCAAGAAAATGTGTGTGCTTATCCCAAATTAATTCCAAATAATTTAGTGAATAACTTAAATTTTAGTTTTTTTTCTTCTTATGCCTTATAGCTTAAAAATATGACTCGTATGGACCACCTTTACTGTATGATCATTTTAAGGTGCTTTTTTGACATTTTGGCAGCCGCAAAACGTATTAACTTTCATTATACTGAAAATAGAAGACAAGATATTCTTCAAAAATCCACCTTTTCTGTTCCACGGAAGAAAGTAAGCTATATGGTATGCAATGACATGAGGGTGAATAAATGACATTTTCCACTTTGAAGTGAACTACGCCTTTAAGCAAAAAACTTTGCAAAGTTTTAAACACTTCATATGATTAAAAGTTTATTATTAGGCATTTCTGTAGATCCAGGCAGGATATGCAAGCTAAACTCTAAAAGTGCAGAAGAAAGTGTGGGGACCTGTGGAGATAATGACAGATGTCTCCGCTGAAAAAGATTGCGTTGTTTCTGAAGCAGAGACTGAAGGTGGGCGAGGTGGCCAAGCCTGCGGGAGGAATGAGATGGAAGATGAAATTTGCCGGGCCACGTGGTCAAATAATCCGATTAATTTCCATAGAGCGGGAAGATTAATTACTTTTGGCAGCAATAAAACATTTCTGTGCTTCTTGATTTTGAGCCCAGACAATGTTTTGCTGCTTCTTGCTCATGCTCATGCTCACTCAGATCCTGGGAGATATTTACTTTGACTATTTTTGTTTTGACTATATTTGCCTACATTTTTCAATTTAAAAAAATGAATTCTTCTTTGCTTCTTTGCTTTGCACAGTTCACAAAAAATAACTCCAATTTTTAATTTTTAAAAACTTGTATTTAGAAGAGTCCCCTTGTGATCAGATTGGCCAAAACTGATGTATCTGAATTCTCAGATAGTAATTAGTTCTGTTAAACCTTTCCAGCCTCAGGCTGCTGTCACAAAGGCTTTCATCGTAACTGGATGGACTGACAGAGCTCTGACTGACAGGTCACTCATATATGAAACACAGCGGTTGATTAACTCAGGTTGATCAGTCTGTCACTCACAATTAGACAGCTGTCTGTTCCTCTGCTAATCATGTGATCGGACAGGAAGGGGCAAGAGGACAAGACTGTATTTATAAAATGTACTTGATCCCAATGTTTCAGGATGTAATAAATATTTGAAGCAAAGTACCATTAGTACTGAAACCTGCTAATGAAGTCATAAAACTACTACATACATATATTATCTAATGGATAGCATGTGCAAATATTCTGCTAAGTAGTAGCCTAACTGGATTTAGTTTGAATATGAAATAATTTTATTTCAACAGTCATTCCACAAAATACTGTACATTTAATGTTAATGTTTAATGGCATGGCAGTTCAGAAGAGCCAATAAAAGCACAGTTTGAAAGAGCTGTAGTGCTGTACAAGTGACCCTTGATAATATTAATTGTTTTTTGAATAAGAGATAAATTTGAGGTCAATTATGGATCAAACATCACCCTAATGTAACATGAGTAATAAAGAACCTTCACCATAAAAATGAGCTCTGAAAATACACCGAGAAAGAAATAGAGAGAGACTGATAGAGCAAAAATAGAGAGTGATAAACTAAAAGTGACCATTTTTGGAATTTGTAGTGCTTAAATAAATTTAAGCAAATGAATAGACAGCTAAAAAAAATCTAAAATTTAAATCTAAATCTAAAATCTAAAATAAAAGATTTAATTGAAAGACTACAATTAAAAAACATCTTTCTGGCAGGCAGAATACCCATGTACTGGCCACAGTTTGGTGTGTGCACAAAACTGTAAAGAGTTGGCTAAAATAGCAGTAATAAAAAAGGTCAATAATAATAATAATAATAATAATAAATAATAATGTTAATAGTAATAATAATAATAATAAATTATTGTTGTAAAATAATAATAATAATAATAATAATAATACATGTATTATTATAATTATATTGTATGTAATAAGTTATTATATATGTATTACTGTTATTTATAGTTACTACTACTACTGCTGCTGCTATTACTACTATTTCATTTTGTTTTTATTTTTTTATTTTTTTTATTTTTTTATTTTATTTTTTTCTTATCTTATCTTATCTTATCGCTCTTGCTCAAGTGATTGGGTCAGTAAAAATTGCCTTCAGAACTAAACGGCCATGTAATGACAGCAATTTTCAAATCCAGTACTGCGTTAGCTGAGCAGCTGCCAATTAAGGGCCAGATTTACTAACAGCTTGTGCCAGCGCAAACCGTCTTTTGGCGTTAAAATAGTAGCCTACTGTCAGGATCAACCCAGGCTCATTGGAAATACGTGCCTCTACGTACATTTCTGCAACCCCGTAATTATGTACCTTACTGCACGTTTCGCGGCAGTTTCAAAGTGAAATGTCCAGAGAGTGGCGCTAAAACACACGTTTAATATGTGACCGTGGCACGTTTTTATGGTACAGGCACATATTGCAGCGTTTTTATTATGCTGCTTGAGGTACGTATTGCGGCCGTTTAGAATTCAAATATCCGGTGAGTGTTCTAAAGATTAATGCTCTATCATGTTGGAAATATCCCCTACCCCAAACCCAAACCTAAACCTACCCGATAGTGTTAACAAATGCAAAAGCAATATAAAAACGTATTCGCTGATGCAGCCATGCTATTTTAACTTCCTTATGGGGATTTGAGCTGTTTAGTCGAACCGTAGTTTCACGGGGATTCGTACCGGAACTCTTCATCACGTAAGTGCAACGCCGTGTCGCATGAGCTACCGTACTGAGTAAATCTACTGAATTAGAAAACTCATACATATGAAGCTGTATATGTGACGACAACGTTCTAAAGTATCAGTTTTCAAATCGTGCAGGATGTTAAACTTGTTTTGAAGTCATAACATAACATTCTGCAACTAATTGTGTGAAAATTTACCTTTATTAATCAAAAATATACCTGTAAATTATACTTTTGTGTGAAAAAGAATAAAGGTCCTCAGAGTTTTACTGCCTCTAGTGTTCATTTCAACTGGAAACTGCAGCGATTTGTATGTATAGGTACGTTTTTTCAGTTTTGCAGAAATGTATGAATAGGCACGTATCTCCAATGAGCTTAGGTTGGTCAGGATTTACTAAAGACGCGCAGTGAAGAATTAGCACTGAACAGAATTTGCGCCTGACCTTACTGAATACGCATTTGTAAGAGTTTCCCTTTCAGACACAAAATTTATAGGAGGAGAGAATTAAAATGAATCACGCAACGAGATTTACTAATGTTTGCGCCCGTCAAATTGCTTGTATTTGCGCCATTATTTAACGCCCAAAAAAGCATGTCATAAAGCAGGTGGTAATTTGCGCTGCTCTTGATAGATTGCGCTGGTCATTATGGAAAAGATCTAGCTGCGTCTGTTTTTTAATGTGCGCATTGTTAGTAAATCACCCGCAGAATTTTCGACCTCCCATTGGCGATTTCATGGAATTGCACTCTAACGCTAATTCGACCTGTTTAGTAAATCTGACCCTAAATGTTTTATAGACCACCTTGATTGTAGTTTTTAGCGAGTAAAAAACACTGTACTGTATTATTGAATGAATAATAATAATAATAATAATAAAAACATCCACAAAAGGGAACAGTGGCTCAAACTGTATTCAGACCTTGAAAGAATCATTGAGAGGTAATTTGAGGTGAAAACAGAAAGCAAGAAGCAGAGAAAGGAAGGAGGGAGGGGGCATATGTGTCATCCCACAGCTGCCATTGAGGTGTCTTTTTGTGTGTGTGGTGAGCAAGTGTGGGAGAGCCAGTTTGTCAATGCGTGTTATCAGAGAGGAGGTGGAAGTGGGCCGGCAATAAATACAGCCATCAGAGGCCGTGCAGGATTGTGGGCCGACAGGGGGCCGACAGAATGCTTCATCACTTCCTCTCATTCTGAATTTGTCCCCTCACTCCGCTCCCAGTCTCCCATTATCACCACGGAGAGGCTTAGCACAGCACGAGAGCACACAGTCACAAAGCGGAACACTCAGGACACACAGCCACTGCTGTCACATGGCCTGCTTATTTCTCACACTCACACACACACAGCAACAGTGTGCCCACCTGAGGGTTTTATGTGAGTGTGTGTACCATATCACTCATAGAGTCTGTAAACACCAGCGGTGCACAGTCTCAAAGCCTGTAATCCATATTTTTACGGAGTGATTTACAGGCATTAAGGATGTCAGACCAGTCACTCTCAATCTGCCCCAATACTCTATGGCTACATTCAGCCAGGGTCTGGGATTGACCACATTTTCTAACAGGTTTGACTGCTACATTTTTCAGTAGCAAGCCCAGCTGTTGTACAAAACAGCTTTGCTTTTCAGAATACAAGCTATTTTTCCTAAATACTACTGGTGTGGCAAAGTGTTAATTGCTTTAAAATATCATAAGCATCAAGTTGAAGCACTACTTTCCCTAAAATGTTATCAGAGATATTTACATATGTAAATATGATGCATATATTATATGTTACTTATGGGGCATTTTTGGGAATAAAGTCCAAAATGTCACCTAAATGTGATATACTTTAAATGTATATTAAATACATACCATTCAAAACATGTCTTTTATGGTCACCATGGCTGCATTTATGTCATTAAAAATCCTGTAAAAACGTTTAAAATAACTAATTTCTATTTTAATATATTTTAAAATGTAATTTATTCCTGTGATGGCAAAGCTAACTTTTCAGCAACTATTACACCAGTTTTCAGTCTCACCTGAAATCACAGTCTAATATGTTGATTTGGTGCTCAAGAAACATTATTATTATCAATGCTGAAAAGAATGGAAACCATGATACCATGATTCTTTGATGAACAGAAAAGAACAGCATTTGTATGAAATATAAATATTTTGTACCATTATCAATGTCTTTACTGTCATGTTTATATATATTTATATACAAACAAGCAGTACAAAACAGCTTGTTATCATATTATTTTGATCCATTGTCATAATTATAGACAAACTGATTTGTAGCGCAAAAGTCTTACTGTTTACTGCACTTTGTTGTTCTTCTAGTTATTTACCTATAGCAGCAAATGAAGTGCAAATCTTTCACATTTACAGAAAATACCTTACTTCCATATTGCTAAATAAGTTACAAGCCTTCATGTTTTCATAAAAATATCATTACCTACAATGCTTGTAGGAAATCAATTAAACAGTAGATTTATAAACATTTAACATTATGTTTTAGATGATCCCATCTTAATGCATCTCTTGTAGGGAGGTGTTTCAAATCCAAAACATTCTTGTGTATGTATGATGTGACATCCTCAACAACAGGCCCAGAAAGATTCGACGGGTGTTGAAAAAATCTGAAGAATTGTGTGAAATGGATTTAGAGATGGTTAAATGGAAGCAAAGGCCACACTTTCCACAACAAACAGCAGTAAACACCAGATGTAATCAGAGGGATTGTTAGAACTGTGTGAAAATGATCTAAATCCAACATCATTCTTCAAAATCTGAAATGGTGGTGTTTGTTGGGGAAGTAGCATTATTAGCTTTAAGAGTGCGGGAAAAACGATTATTTCATTGTAACATATTTACATATGTGTTTAGCATGTACAGGTTGATGAGGCATCTAATGTGTTATTACTTAGAGGAAATAAATAGAAACATTTGCTAATTTAGTTGTCGTAGCACAAAATGTATAGCCCCCTCATTGTACCTTAGACACTTATCAGTAGCTAAAATTAATAAGCCAAAATATTTAATAAAACACAAAGTGTGAGGGATGAATTTGTGAATGATGGCTGCTCCAGTTCTGTGTCTTTCTGCAGAGTTCTGTGGGCGCAGATTTTATGTAGGCCTACTCATCGCCTACTGTTAAATATAACAATGCAGTAAAGGGAACAGTAGCTTGACATGGTGCCATGCATGTGCGTCAAAGCACATGAGGGTGTCATTTGTTTGACGCAGGAAAAAAAATAAGGAAAACCCAGTCAAAAAAAAAATCATTAAAGCTATTGCTCACTCTAACCATTCAAAATGATCTAATATTAGTGTTTTATGTTGTTAAACGCATGCCTGCTGATTTAAAGCCCTCATTTTGGCTTTCAATCCTATTACAAAAAAAGCTAATACAGAGGGGATGCATACACACAACTCCAAAAATTTAAATTATAATATATTTACTGTAATGTTGCTCTAAACCTGTACACTCTTAGGAAAAAAAAGACGTACAAAAGCTGTCATTGGGGCGGTACCCTTTTAAAAGGTACACTTTTGTACCTTATTTACCGTGAAATGCATATTAGCACCTTAAAGGTATTGGTACCTAAAGTTATACATATTACAAGTTATATATTGTATATATTAGCAACTTTTGAAATGATATAGCCACAGTGACCTATTTTGTCCCTTTTTTTCTGGGAGTGTAGGATATTTCTTTAGTGTAGGATATTTTCTTTACTACACAAATTCATAATTCCATATAAACGGACAGAGGCCAGAGGCTGGTCTAACAAAATAACAAATGTAGTTTAGTAATAATTATTAAATGAAATAATAAAAACACTTACAACATGCCACCAGGGGCCATTCTGAAGAGGTCCTGGATATTGAAATATATATATATATATATATATATATATATATATATATATTTATTTATTTCCAATACAGAATAAATTATCAGGTTATCCACTGACAAAAACATGATCACTTTACCTTAGAACTGTTCAGATGGAATAAATCTTATAAATGCTGATGTTGAGATTAAAAAAAAAAGTGTAAATTAACAAGAGCATAGCCATACAATAATGTGTTAAGATTTAATTTAGTAACAAATTCCCCTTATTTTTGGAGCCTAAGGGGAAGCCTTCACACTAGCACTTTTGGTGCGCACCCGGGTTCGATTGACATCAAAGTTAGGTTCGTTTGGATGATGTAAACGCTGTCATCCGACCTCGGGTGCATACCCACGAACCGTACCCGAGTTCGCTTAAAGGGGGTCATATGATGCGATTTGAAGTTTTCCTTTCTCTTTGGAGTGTTACAAGCTGTTCGTGCATAGATGAGATCCCTAAAGTTGCAAAGACTAAAGTCTCAAACCCAAAGAGATAT